>OU452228.1:10843103-10983103 GCA_911728455.2 Marthasterias glacialis | reverse complement strand
TGCGCGCGGGCGGACAGACGGTCACGCGTGCACTGTAAAACCTACGTACTGATGATCTCCCCGGGCCCCCTCGACAAAAATAGTCCGCCGGCGTGGTGGGTCCGTCATTCACGCGCTCACATCACAGCAGATCCATGCATGCAGCAGCAGCTGAAACTTTATTAAAAAAATTGTATCAAGAAATCAATCTGCACGAAGGCAATAAACGACTGACTGACGTCTAAATTGTGCTGAAGCTGCTCATTATTTTGGTAAAACTTAAAAGATATTTTTTATTACTGGTACTCATAGTTAACATTAGAAAAAAGATCAAATGTCAATGGTTGTTGCGTAGTGTATGGTTAAAACTAACGTTCAAAAAATACTATAAAAAATATAGCTTGTTAATGTTGTTATTCTGTTAGCAATACATGATCAATGTTATTTCAGTCGTCGCTGATTGTACTGGCATTGACATTGACATGACTCTACACGTTTCTGTGACTACAGTGTGAGCCTTGTATTGCCTCTCATATAGCCATGACATTACTAGAAAAAGTAGAAGTCCATGACTAGTACTGCCATGACTGTAGTCATGGACTTCTACTTTTTCTAGTTAGTATTAAATAGTACTACCAAGTCGAAACTTGCCTTTAGTTTTTTGTCAACTCAGTGTCAATGACTAACGTTAATATAATACCATAGAGCAACACAATTACAATGAATTACAAAGTGTGAATTATTAAAACTGAGTGATTGCCTAGCTAAGCTAACTTAACTAAGGCAGCCAACACTAACTCAGTATGGGGCACGCAAGGCTAAGGGCAAGCTAGGCCTATATCGGTCACACATTAACCTTTAGGATAATTATATCGACAGATTCAATATTTCTGCATTTGTTTCTTTTCCCTTGCCTTGCCCAGAAGAACCAGCAACATGGGTGACAGACCAGATATCTCAGGAGTTACTCAATTTGACAAGGGGAAACTGAAGAACGTGGAAACAAAAGAAACGAATGCACTTCCAACCAAAGAAAGTAAGTCATCCTCATTATAGGCATGTAGGCCTAGGTTCTATTTAGCAAGTTTTTGCATTTTACCAAATAATTCATCTTTTTTTCCAGTCAAAAAAACACACAAAAACAATTACTTTTGATCTTGTGTGACCAAAACCTGATGTTTGAAACTAGAATGAGTGAAAATATAGGCCATTTTAAACCGTCATCACAAATCAAATAACACTAGCCATGTTCAGGATGTTAGCACTAGCAGGTCAAGTTGACTTGTTGTACAGTTTAAATTATAACCTACTACCTGACTAGTTGGATGATTGAGTACATTCATAAATAAATAGTCAAACAATGATGGCACATTTGATTTTCAGTTATTTCTTGTTTTCTTTCAGCAATTGAACAAGAGAAGTCTGGATAACATGGCAATCTCAACTGAGTTTTATTCAATACTCCTCCCGTCATGCCCGTCTACAAGACTTGGATTAAATGTTTACTTCTAATTGTTGTATTGTCAATTTAGGTTTGAATAGAAAATAATGATCTACGATAACTGGACTGGGGTGGATTTCACAAAGCGCTAGGACTAGTCTTATCTTAAGCTAGGACAAGAAACTAGTCCTAACTTATATGACTATTCATAGGTTAGGACAAGTCCTAAGTTAGGACAAGTTTTGTGAAATCCACCCTGGTGATAGATTATAAATGGGCAGGGGGGGCAGGGGGATCTAATGCCCTTCTTGGGTTTTAGCTAGCCTCTTAGCATATTTGGCCAAACACAAGACGAGTACAATTCAATATTTCAAAACTGTGGAGTATCTAGGCGACACAGTAAATTGGACTTGCAAGAGAGTACAGAACTGCATAGATTCACAGAGAATTCATGGACGCAATAATGGACAAGAAATTCAGCAGCCCTCAATGGTCAACATGTGTCGCCTAAGAGCAACGGTCAAGGAAACTGCAGAACTTACCTGAGCCATGTTGTCGCAATAGACGCTTTCATTAATTATAATAATCTTGACGGGTCACATATCTCCTTTACCTTACATTCACTGCCCCCCCCCACATCCTTTCACCTAACCCTTCCCCCTGATTATTTCGTAAACAAATGCTTGCAACTCAAATCACAACTGACTGGTTTTTCAAATCGGCTTTTAATAGATCTACTTCATAGTTGATTAAGTGATTGTAACTGAAGATAATTTATATCACAATGTGATTGAGTGATGAGAAAACACCTTTTGTTGGCAAATCAAACATCATTTTGTTCAATTTCAAAATTTGTGAAGTTAATTGGATTCAGATTAAATTGTTGACAGGTTATGATTGTTTTTTTTGCTTGAATTTTGTTAAATGTCATTACTGTGACTTGTGTACTTTACTGTTTCTCCTGGAATGAACAAGGTAACTCTTTTTGTGAGCAAGGTCACATGGTCAGATTTTTTACAAACGTAATAGTTTTACTGTAGATAAACATTTTGAATCTAAAAAAAACCAGAAATTCCATAATTCAGGCACATGACCCAAATCCAAAGTTGTAATCTCTCGCAATGCCAGAGTGAAAGGCACCGTTGGTGTGGACCGACCATGTAAGCTGAAAGACTGGTGTGTTACAATATTCTGGTATTAAGATATAATTATTAATTTCAAGATCGGGGGCCAATTTCAGAGCGATGCTGAAACAATAAGCAAATTTTTGTGCTAACTAACTAAAGCAGAACAATTTGCTTAAGTGTAAACAAATTTCACAGGTAAGCAAAAGAATTCGGCGGCCAGCTTGCTCGTTCACCATGGATTTGCATTGTTACGCCATTCATTTCCCTGCAGTATGCAGCTGAAGGTTAGCATGTCGTTTCACGTGCTTAGGGTTAGCAGCGCTATCAAATGGAAATCACACAATAAGCACAAAATCAGCCGTTAAGCAGCTCTATGAAACTGGGCCCTGTTGTCAGTAGAAAAAACAATCCCCTCCCCTCCCTTTAGACTGGTTCCCGGTCCCTATATCGTTCTCTTCTGCCTATATAGGGACCGGTAGCTACTTGACTGGCGCTTTTGATTGCCCTCGATTGCGTGGGCGCAGTAATAATTTTCTAGTTTTAGAGATGACGTTGGCTATGCTCGTGATGTGTACATGTTGTTTGACACTAGCACACGTGTGCATCGTAACCCTTCACCCGGACAGATAGTGAACAACCTTCAATATCAAAATTCAAGCCAACTTCAGAAGAACATCTTAACTAGTGTAATTTCTACCTCCATGGTCTGCATGGTGGGAGATTCTGTGTTTGTTACATTTTGTGTATGGCCGCATTGCATTATGGGATTACGTAGACATATATGCTAATTCTAATAGCATATACCTGGCAAAAATCTGCCAAGTATATGCTAACTTTCATTACCCGCTACCGGTCCCTATATTCAGTCAGAATGAAAACGATGTAGGGACCAGGAACCAGTCTACCCTCCCCTCCCCTCCGATCCCCTCCCCAACTACCATCCCACTAAATATCATCTCTACAAATATAATAAGAGCTGTGAAATGCACTCAAATAATTATCTAGAGAACTACATTCCAGGTATAAATTTCACTTACAAAAGTAAAAACTATGAATAGTGTATTTTAGTAGCAAAAGATATTTTAAAACATGGTTAGATAACACATCAGAGTTTGACTCTTTAATAATTCAGCTGTACCATATATCACAGCTTAGGGAGCTCATACGCTAAAACATTGATTCAAAATATAAACACAATTACCTTGCATATAAATACAAAATAATAACAAAAACCTTTAGAAGAGAAGAGTGAAAATATGAACAATATTACTGCATTTAAGTACTACATGGAACTCACTTTTGTCACCAAGACATAAACAACTAGTCTTCAAAAAATATTGTCTGGAAAGTCTTTGACTATTTCAGATTTGATTTTTTTGTTTTCTTTGCATTTTTCCCTCCATTCACAAAGAAAGCATTTCGTTTTTTCTTTGTTGGTGTCACCTTAATCATAACCACTCCATTGGGATTAACATTAACTTCCAATTTATCGTTTTGCTTAAAGTTTCCAATGTCTTTGTGCTTGAACAAGTCTCGTACTGAGTAAAGTGGCGAGTCAGTAAATTTAAGATCCTTCATGGATGTTGTGAAGTTGTGAGGCATATCTGTAGCTCGACTGAAAATGACAGCTGCGTAGGATCCATTTTCCATCTCTTTAGTCCACACCTCAAAGTAGGAATTCTGAAAGCAAAATTATTATCATAGCAAAAGGTTTACCACTTTTTGTAAACTCAAAAAATTTATCTATTTAAAAAATCACAAGGGAAATTGTCTGGGTAAATATAATCAAATTTGTGGGTAAACATAGAAAAATTGACTAGAACGGGCCTTGAACCTGCGACCTCCGGATTATTGTGCTGGCGCTCTACCAAATGAGCTATCTGGCCCCAATGTTGGCGGTCTCCCTATTTTGTCAATATCCTTGTTCGGAGGTGCCAGTTAGAAGCCATAAAACCCGAAACTACCATTAACTTGGGTGTGATCCCTGGTTATATGGCAGTTTCAGATTGTACGGCTTCCGACTGGCACCCCGAAAAAAGATATTGACAAAATAGGGAGACCACCAACATGAGCGCCAGATAGCTCAGTTGAAGCGGCAAAGCCATGGGGGAGCCTGGGGGGTACATGTCCAACCCCCATCCCCCCCCCCCCCCCCGCACAAATTTCAAGTGCCCCCCCCCCCAGGTGCCCCCATGAAAAAAATCCAAAGATATGTAATTCATTAAAAACTATGGCCCCTGACCTCCCCCCCCCCCACACACACTGAAAAGCCATCCCCCCCCCTGTACCCCCACCCCCCATTGAAAAAATCCTGGTTACGCCGCTGCTCAGTTGGTAGAGCGCCGGCACGTTAATCCGGTCATTGCAGGTTTAAGTCTAGTTCTAGTCAATTTTCTTTGTTCACCCCGAACCTTAAACAATTTACTTCAACTGGGAAGAGTCTTTCTTCAGAACAAAGTGTTATGTCTAACAACTCATTTTTGTTCACTTGTGGGTTATGATATAAAGATAAATCTATATGCACACATCACACTTTATCCCTTACCCCCACTAAGAGGAACCTCCATAGCTTACTACAGTTTTTCATAACCTTAAATAAAAAATACACCAGTACACATGCATACAAGTCAACAGACAGAAAATGACATGTTGTTGTATTCACAACAATGTCTCACCTTGTAGATTCTCTTGCCCATCTTGCCCAGCTTGTCCTGATTGACAGCTATGACTTCCAAGTTGAGTAGAATCTCCTTCATTTTGGTGTCAATATGACGGAGGTCATTGGACATAAACAACTGGGATGTCACAATCGACCAAAGTGCCATTTGAGACTGGGCTTGCTCAAAGCTCAGGGTGAAATCTCCAATAATCAGCTGGAGAAAGAAAAAGACATTTATCAACAAGATAATCAGAACCTAAAATGCTTTCAAAACCATTACCCTTCAAAGATCATCACAGAATTGTAAAAGTAACAGTTGAATGGGTTAAAAGATGTGCCAATTTTTTCGATATCAGCAGATGATAAAAAGTTGTACTTTCATCCACATACCATGAAGGAGTTGTTGTTTTATTCCATGGAACTTAGCACACGTGTTACCTGCGGATAACGGCTTTAGGAGCTTTTTCGCAAAAATGTTCTTTTCATAAGTTACATTGTGTATTTACTAATACGAGCTCGTTTATGGTGTTTTACACCACCGCAGCTATGGCCGCCGCTTGGGGGCGCGACCTGACAAAAGTGCGTCAGCGCGCATATGTACCAATCAGCATGGCGGATTCACAGTGCGTGTGTGTCAATGCGTGCATGCGGCGGCCATAGCTGTGGTGGTGTTAACGCCCATGAACGAGCTGCTGGGTTTAGTCTATACAACATAATTCAGATGTGGTTTGTTGACACTTACAAAGTCTGCATCATTGTATTTCCCAGGTCCAGACGCCTCAGCCAAGATGTCTTGCATTAAAGCAAACCAGTCGAGAATGTGAAGAACTTGGTCCCAGGAATCTTGAATATCTTGGTAATCCCGTACAGAGTTACAATATTCCCCAATTTCAGTGAAGTTTGGCTGAGCAAATAACATCAAAACAACTCATAGAGTTACTTATAATGACCAAAATATACAAACTGGTTCAAAGATGCACGTCGATACAAGTGTGAACAGAATGTATGTTTTCTTGGATTCTTTTGGGAACACTTAAAGAGGTACTGCCTCAGGTGCTCTTGTTCAATGTTAAGGCAATAGACCGATTGCATGACCCACGTCACGTGACCTGTAGTGGGTACTGTGTGTTTCCTTTGCCTATTTAAAATTCCGCAAGGCTGGGTATTAATGCTCACTTTTCCAACGTTCTTTACTCCCCTCCCCCCTTGTTTTTTTTTTTTTTTTTTTTTTTTTTATACAGTGATGTACATTAAACAAAATAACAGGCGGGTTGCTACATCGTTGTCCGAGGCCGGTGCGGTAGTGTATAACTCAAAATAAACCTCTTTTATAGTAGAATACTGGTAGTTTACGAAACAGTAGTACGATTGAAATTAATGTCACAACATACAACTTTAATAAAAGGGCTTAGTAACTGTGTTATTTATTACCAAAAGCTGACTGTTGGTGTGTATCTTTCGGTCACTCACTGCATGTATTTGCACGTAGTTTGCCATCAGCTGAGATGACGTAGTACCAAAGATTATAGAGCGCCGTAGGCGCAAGATGGGGAACTGGGCCTTTATCTGCTGTTGGAAAGTGAAATACGCATGGACGCCTTTTCGGCAAGTAAATGCCTGTGTTTCCCATTGATAGCAATTGTCATTGTCTACACTGGTCCGCACGTATCAGTGTTGTATCAATAGAGTCACTTGCCGAAATGGTGTCAAATGAGATTTCACATTTCAGCCAGAGTTCCCCATCTTGCACCTACGGCACTCTATAATCTTTGCTCAGTACCCACTACAGGTCACATCAATCAATCAAGTCGAGGCCATATAGTAGCTCGAGCCTGCCCAGCGATCTTAATCCAGATGTTTCGATCCAGCATGCAGGAGCGTTGTTCCTCACCACTGGCCAAGCCGGTGTCTGGTTTCAGGGTGTCTACGAAGGAGAGACCCCTTTTCCCACAAGAAGCCTTGCCTTGTGTGGGCTCCCAGAGAGTGGTTGGGCAAGCGACAAGCTCCGAGTGGCGAACTGCCCAGCAAGCTTGAGGCAGCGTGCACGGATCTTTTCTGTAGCCTTTGGCATGCCAGCGCAATTGGTTTATTGATGAGAACAGTGTTTGTTTTGTTTTTTATTGGAAATTCATCAAAATATACAATGAAAGAAATGAATGACTTACATTGACTTCATGGGCCCACTCACATGAAAAGACAATAGGTCGATGGGTCTCGATGAGGGCACGGGACATATTGATGAAACCTGAATAAGAAAATGGTAAACATAAACAGCTATAATGCAAATCAAAACTGGTTCAGGGATTGATAGTATACAAACGTTGAATGCTAGGAGTGGACAAGTGTAGCGCACAAGTCTCCTAAGGTAATCACCAAAGGAGTCTGGTTGTAATGAGGCGTGTCGTGGTCGAGTGGTTTAGTGCATCGGACTCAAATTCTGGTGGCTAAGTCATCAGGGTGTGGGTTTAAATCCTGGTCATGACACTTGTGTCCATGAGCAAGACACTTTACTATAATTGCTTCTCTTCACCCAGGGGTAAATGGGTACCTGTGAGGGCAGAGATGGTTCATGTGATTGATTTGGCTTGGTGCGCTACATACTTGGCAACACAGGCTGTATCCTCCCCAGGGAGCTGAGATGGTTTAAATGAAAGAATTGGCCCAGTGACCAGGGGTAATAATGTTTGAGCACCATGACCGTCAATGAGAGACGCATTTGAGCGCTATATAAAAGCCACAATTAATATTTATTATTTTGTGAAAGCAGTCACTATTGGTTTTATAATACCCTGTAAATAGATTCTGCACAACTGATTGAAAGTGACCTGCTCCAATGAATAAAACCATTCTGTTGGTAAGTGATGACGTTTTGGAGCCGGAAGTGCAATGTAAACGAATGGTATACATACATGTACATGAACATTCCTTACACTGCACTTCTGGCTCCAAAACGTCATCACTTACCAACAGGATTGACACCATAGTGGCTTTGGTGCTTGTTATTGGCTGCTATGGGCCAAATTCATGGGTTGCTAAGGGGTCAGTTCTTTAACAGCACTATAACAGCCGAGAATTAGTAATGAAACTGAACTTCTGCATCGATACATAATTTTGCAAGTCATGGCGTACTTTTTAACTTTCCTTACAAAGATTCTGCCTTTTGATTGGTTTAGAGTACATCACATGATGTCTTATTTTTACTATACCCATAGCAACCAATGTACTATACCCCTAGCAACCAATGTACTATACCCCTAGCAACCAATGTACTATACCCCTAACAACCAATGTACTATACCCATAGCAACCAATGTACTATACCCATAGCAACCAATGTACTATACCCATAGCAACAGCAGTTTCTTGGTTCCTAGACGTCTAGCCACAATATATGTATGGGGTATAACAAAACAAATTTTGACTGCTTTTACTCGTGCTATGGTTAAAGATGCCCGCTCGTCACCATTACCGGACGACTATTTCTGTGGCACATACCGATCATGGTTCCATACATAGTTTACGTACAACGCATGTGCCGGTCAAAGGTGATCTTTCGTGGCATGAATTTGCTTGTCACACTTTGACGTGTGGGCGTCTTTTAAACTACGACTCCCATGGTGATCCCCAGAGCGTTCTATTTTCCCCGAGGCTTTGCCTGGGGAGTATAGAAAGCGCCTGGGATCACCTCGGGAGTTGTAGTTTTAACCATAGCACTCTAAGCAGTCAATATTAGTATACTATACCTTCACCGAACAGCTTTTTTCCAAGATTGTGGCAGGAATCCATCTTGACAAGGTCTACACCCCACTCTGCATACGTCTGAGCGTCAGTCTCAATGTGACCCCATATGCCAGGATACCCCTGACAGGTTTCCAGACCCATGGACTGGTACAAACCAAACTTCAATCCTTTAGAATGGATCTGTCAATACAAAGAATCATTGGAAAATATGCTTGTCATTGCCTCATAAAGCATATTCCACACTACATGTTTTGCAGTACAAGACAAGCTTACGGTAAAATGCTGGAAACGTAATCTTACATAGTCAGCAAGAGCCTTCAAGCCACTGGGAAATCTTAGTGGGTCTGGCTGCAGACGACCCTGTGCATCTCTTGCTTTAGACATCCAACAGTCATCCATGTTGATGAACTCATACCCAGCCTGTTTAAAACCTCCTTCCACTAAGGCATCGGCCATTTCTCTATACAACCGCTCACTGTAGATAAATAAAACTCATGGTTATTTTTAATAAAGCAAACTTCATAAATGAAATTTTATCAGCTAGATGTTAATATTTGCATCGGGAGAATGAATATATCAATTTCAATTTGCCTTACACCGATGTGTGATAAGCACTGTATACTCGAATCCCACCCGAGTTGCCTGTGGATTTTTTTCCCACAGGACTCTAAAGCACTGAGTATAAATTGCTTATCACACATCGGTGTAAGGCAAATTGAACTTGATATGAAATATTATCAAGTGAAATAAGTCTTTTTTAGTCTTCCTTGTGTACCTTTTAATTTTTTCAGATTTGGGGGGTTTGACAACACAAGTGTATTAAAGGGGCTGTGTCAATCATGATTATAGCAGGAATGTGGCTGTGCATGGAAAGATGAACACTCATCCAGATACTGCACACACGTGCGCTTGCGGTCAAATCACAAAAGGTGCCATTTGGGTTATTCCATTCACTGCTATGAGCACAACAACACAGCCCCTTTAACCTTTCAGTCATTCAGACATCTCTACCCTTTTTGTTCCCTGGACATTTGACTTTTTCACCAGCATGCAACTTAAGTGTGATATGTTTATGTTCAACAGTTTTTCTTACCTGATGCAGTTTTCAGGATCATTTTGACAGTCTAGATTACAGCGAAACCGCTCCCATGAATTCCAGCCCATCGGTGGCGTTCTGGCCAAGCCATTGTCTAACCCTTCCACGCTACTTAAAGATGACAAAGTGAAGAGGAAGATTAAGGCAGACTTTGCCCGGTCCATGTTGACAAACTGATTAATACCTGCATGGGAAACAATTAATTTATTAAAACATTACATTTCTTTACCATGGGTATAATGCCCAAACATTTAAAATCAGTTTGCATAATAACACCCAATACTTAGATTCTGCCTTATGATTGGTTTGAGTGTGTCACATGATATGTCTTATTTTTACAAAAAAAGCCGTGCATGAACTATACCCATAGCAATCAATGTTCTATACCCATATCAATGTACTATACCCACAGCAACCAATGTACTACATCCATAGCAACAAATGTACTGCCATAGCAACAAATGTACTAAACCCTTAGTAACCAATTTACTAAATCCATAGCAACCAGTGTTCTATACTCGTAGCAACAGCAGCTTCTTGGTACCTAGACGTCTATGTTTATAGACCTTATGCATTTGCCACCATCTTTGAGGTCAAATGCAGCATCGAATGTGTGTTTTGACCACAGTGTGAGCATAGAACACATGTTTTTGTAGCTCTATGGTGCCAGGGTGTCCTTTCCTGTACTTAAAATTTAAATGCTCATCAAGTGATAGTCATTAGAAATAGTGTCTAGTGACGTCATATGCATAAAAGTCTATTGTATCATCCTTAGGTGTTACAAAACAATAGGCTGCTTTTAATAAGTTTTGTAAAAGTTTGGTAAAATCGACAAATGAATCATGGATGGAGGTTCTACCTCCATGGCTAAAACTACGACTCCTTGTAACTCAGTGATCCCTGGTATTTTTCCCTTTCTTGTTTCCCTCGGCTTTGCCTCTGGACAACTTCCTCCGGCACTTTTTAAGTTTGTTAATTAATGTTTTATTATAATAAATAATAATTAAATAATTGTATCGATAAAATGCTTTTAAACAATTAATAATCGATGTATTCACTTTTGCGCTTAAAATGACGGGGACCCACCAGTCGATCTTTATGATCTATAGTATTTGTCTTCTTTGAAATGAATCGTTTTTATAAACAAAATAAAATACTTACACGGTGCAATTCTGGTTCAACGCTATGGTTAATAACATCAACATCAGAAGTCAGGGCGTGATGATCCGCCACAAAAACAAACACCACTAACTATGTATGGCGCCCTCTAACGTTGATAAATACCATACTCAATAGACCTTTATAATATAAAGCTGCAACCATCTTGGTCATGTTCCCTGTATCCAATAACAGTAATATATGCCAATATTCATTGTACAAAAAGGAACCAGACTATTTGCCCTTCCAGCCTCTGTTTGGTTACATTGGTTTGAATGGGAGAAAATTAAGATGGCCGCACCATGATAAAGGTCTATTAGGCATTGGCCTTCGCTTGACCCCACCAATCTCATCCCTTTGAGGCGCTGGGACCGAGCGAAGCATTGACCAGAACTCAGTATAAGTGCAACAACTTGGGAAGACGCATACGATGGAAAGTGAACAAATTTAGTTGTTTTCTCTGCAGCAGTATGTACTTTATGGTCTAACCATGGTCTGTGCAAGGTTAATAATAAATATAATAACAAAATATAGGCCCCCTAATTATATATTTTATATTCAATTTTTACTTTCGATAGACTGAGTGACCACAACGTTTTGAAAATACTGTAGGCCTATCCTCAGCGGATATTGGAAACTCCCACAACATAAGAAAAATAATACTGAAAGTCTCTAGTACGGCCGGGCTGACGTGACTAAAAGATGGTTAAGCTACGTGCTTATAGCTTCGACACCCACAATCACATTTTTCATTGGCTTAAAAATGGAGGTGGTCGCAAATACTGCTCCATGATTGGCTAACAGGTTATGTAAATTCCAATAAATGATTAATTAGCCGGATGCAGATGCAGCATGTGTATGGAAGCTTCGAAGACAGATGCTTATATAAAGCTTGAAAAGGGTGTGAAATCATGTTCATAGATTCAAACTGGCCTGCAAATCATACCATGATTGTACACCCTATCGTGTAAACATAACTGTTGCTGCCGGGAAGTTGAACCATCCCAAGCAAATCTGTAACCGTGTGAAGAATTTGACTTCGAGTGCCAGACATTTACAATTAACTCATGGGTCTCACGTTACACAAGGCAACCACAAAACATCAACATCGCTTCTATGTGATATGTTCACATGGTTCATACGACACAATCTTGTACGAGGCAAACATTTTACAATTTGAAAAGGTTAAAAACAACGGGATATCGGCTGGTGTACTCACCAAGTCGGTGCGCTCAGACACTGGACTCACACTTCATGATCCGCCCCTGTATGTGATGATACCGATTTACAGCGCGCCGTGGATATTAAATCTTCCAAGGAACCCGTATACATTTCGACGATAACACTGAAGAAATTGCCTCATTTAAACTTTCAAAATTAACTCGAACAATTTGATCTCCTTGGAGCCAGGGGAACGAAACCTCGATCTTTGAAGGATATGACCTTTTTCCTTTCCACACCCAAATAATAAGCAGGTCTCGATAACCCTTGCTCTGTGTGTTATAGCTGTGAATGTGTGAAGGAGCATAGCAAGATGACACAAGGATTGTGAGCAACGAAATGTTTTGCACGAACCCTTAATGCACAATCAGTAATTTTGTCTCTGCCAAACTTCACATAAAAGTACCATGGATAACTCGTCGATGTCGTTTGACGCGTCATACTACTACTACATCAGCTCTGATCTAATCAATGAAGCTCTTGATAACTGTGATATTCCAATGAACTTCTCAGAATCGGAGACGAGAATATTTGAGTATGCGGACTCTGACAGGGTGTACAACGGCGTGCTCTTACCAGTGATTTTAGGAATGGGGATCTTCAGTAACTTTGCGTTTCTCTATGTGGTTTACTGTGTAAAGCGAATGCGAACATCCACGAACTGTTGCCTGACCAATTTAGCAGTAGCTGATGTGCTTTTTCTTTTGGGTTCCGCTGGGAGTAAGATATGGAAATATTTCCAAAGCCCGATTTCCATTGACGATAGTTCCCTCGGTAGGGCTGGGTGTATCGTTATTTATCTCATCAGTGATACGGCATATTTTTTCTCCCTGGCTGCCATCACGTTGGTGTCGTTCGAGAAGTTCTATGCGGTGTGCTCGGCTCATCGAGCCCTTGGTGACTCCCGCCGGCGGGTGTTCGTCCGTCTCATTGCCGCTTCTTGGATCTTTGCTCTCTGTATCGCCGTGACATTCATCCCGTGCACCATGGATTACGTGGTCATATGCTCAAGTTGGCCTTCGAAGATGCCATACCAGAACTGGCCCGATGAATTCGCCTACTGTGGACCCGTTGAGGACTGGGCTATCATCTACGGAGCTGGCGCCCAGGCAATACCATTCCTCCTTATTTTCCCGATCAATGTTTATCTCTACTGCCGCATCATATCTGGTATCACCCAAGTTATCGAAGACACAAGTGTCACTGGTAGGAGGAGAATGAATATACGTCAGCGTAACCAAATAGCTGTGATGCTGATCGTGAACGGGGCTGTGTTCTTCATATGTTTGGCCCCTTTCGAAATAATAAGTTTATTTTACATGATAGGATTCGCACGAGAACAAAGTTTTATCCTACCCGAGGATACCCGAAGTAGCCTCATATCTGCAGCCAGGTTCTTGTCCTACATCAACGCTGCCATCAATCCCTTCGTGTACACCTGCATGAGCACTCAGTACCGAGATGCATTCCGCCAGACCTTTGGCCTGCGTCGATGTGACCAGCCAGGTCCTGCCACAGAGCGGGAGTCCGTTTTTAAACATTTACGGCAGCTTTCGTTCAATCTTACCGCTTCAACGTCGACAGGGGGTAGCATACGTCTATACCACAATGTACACGCAAGCCTACGTCCAAGGATAGACCATTAGGTCACCATAAGACATGTTTCGTCCTTTAGATAACCAAAAAACACAAAAGGTATGTCCGAAATGAAGGTATATACACAAAAATGATAAAAAAATAATACTTTCAACTTGATTTTATGGTACAAGCTGAAAAATAACAAAACGATAGAAGAGACTCCAAAAGTGTATCATTGATAACTAAATTATAACTTATGAGAAATGGTTGCAAGTATTATAAACTATAAAATTGTCTATCTGGAAAGGTGCCTCTATGGTGTGTTTTTGAAATGCATAAAATGTTAATTTGTGTACTTTAACCATTTTCTGTGAGGCATTACGAAGACTCCCGTATCCCATTATGGACCCTGCCTGCTGTACAGTATAATGATACTCGTCTGTAATTGAGACCGGATCCCATCGAGTCCATTACAATCAACTAATGAACAGGAAAATGCCATACGTGGATATAAACACAACGCCTCATTCAGCAAAGTGACAACATCCGCCTCCTTATTAAATTCCGAAATGAAACAATTGGTTCATTACTTCATTTTGATTCATTTAAGTGCATCATGACCCGTTATTACGTAACTGATTTACAATGGGCCTAGATTCATCTCAACTACACTAATTGACAAGTATAATATTTATGTGTTTCCTTACTGCCGAAACTAAAGAACCATGGTTAACCAATCTCCAATAGTCTTCACCTATAAACAAAATGACCACGATCATCGTAAAACCTGTGTATAACACTGAATTTATGTTGCACTAATTTGCCCTCGATTTAAGTCTCTGTCCTTGCTCTGCTGATTAAAGCACTATCGACTGATAACCCCAAAATTTCTCTAAATCTGTTTTGTCTTTTAAGATAAAAGGCTCCCTTTTAACAGGCAGCTACATCATTCAAAGGTTCAGATATTAAATGGACGGTTGATACATCCTGGATACGATGTTGAAACGAGAAAATGCCCTTCACCGAAAGAAATAACAAATTAGACTACTAAATGCACGTGACGTGTATCATGCAAGAAATACTGAAGGACAACTGTACTTTACGAGTCTATTTTCAGTTATGTTATAGAGATACTATCATTCAAAGGTTCAGATACTAAATGGATGGTTGATATATCCTGGATACGATGCTGAAACGAGAAATTGACCTTCACTAAAAGAAAAAACAAATTAGACTACTAAATGCACGTGACTTGTACACAGGTAAAAAATTCTGAAGGACTGCTGTACTTTAAGAGTCTATTTTCAGTTCTTTTATAAGAACATTTTTTATAGGTCTGATTTTTGGCCGATTTGATCCGACAATTTAAATTTACATAAATGTTAAATAATCTTCTTCTTTTTAAAACAGATTCGTGAACGTTGTACAGCTTTATTTAAGGCGTTCCACGTACACGAACAAAAAATCAGCCGATGATTGTGCTGATTATTTGAAAACTAAAAATAAATTGTTGTCGGGACCTCGACAATAATTTACGTCCATAGTCCATGTAAAAACAATTTTGGATGTTACACGTATTTTGTGCATTGTCCGTGGCATAATCGAAAGTTCTGTGTATATTTTTCGTTTGTGAAACAGCATCATCTGTCAAAAATCGTTCAGAGAAAAAAAAAACAAAAAAAAAAACACAGCTATAGGCCTATATAGGTAAGAATATGTGGTAGGCCTTATAATTGACGTAATTGACATGCATTTGTGACAACTTGGAATAACAAGCATTGATGACGAAAAGTACCGTGAAATCAACGCCGGTACAAAGCCACTTTTAGTAAACGCTCAATCATATTGGACGACATATTGGAAAAGGACACTCTCTTAACTGTTTTTCAACAACTACATGTAGTTCGAGGAGGTACGGTGGCAATCAAGACACGCCAGAATGTCTCATCGCTCCTCAAGACGGATGAGACCACTACAGCTAATGGGATATTATGCACAACATTTTTTTTTCTCTCCCCAGAGAAAACTCATTCAAATTTTCCGTTAAAAATCCCCATTTGCTCTTTTTTTCAATTTGTTTTGAAGAATACCCATTGCACCATTCAATGGGCCGTGCCTGTAGGGTTGCATGCTGTGATTTTGACCAACAAATAACACGTTCGCCCCGCACTGCACGAGTCGTTTTTTTAAGACGGTCAAAATAACAAGTTCAGACCTTTCTGATATAGGAACTACAAGGGTGGTAAAATAAAATGTGGTTAATAATTGTTATTTTTTCAATCACATTCGTTGAATAAAAGGTATTCTCTCCTTAATATTAACTTTAGTATATGATTGTGTTGACTTTCAACGGGCCATGTATCACAAAAGGTAGGCCTAAATGCTGTTACCCCCTTCAAACCATTAGCCTTTTGAGATATGGCGGATACATCACAAGAGTGTACTATTTGGATTGGGTAAATTTGTCTGTATACACCCAAACCATAGTGTCCGCCATATCTCAAAAAAGGCTAATGGTCAAACACGGTGACGTCAGTTCATTTTTTGCTGGCAGGAATTATAATACTCTGCTTTTTTTTTTACTTTATGTGTAATTTACAGTCACTTATATAAACAATTGTGAACAGGCGCTATTTAAACCAGTATTTAAAAATTGTATTCATTCTGGAAAGGTTTTGTTCTCTTGGGTTTTTTTTTTCGCTGCAAGACTGCATGACACTTCTTTCTCAAGTGACCCATTCCAATTATCTGAACCATAGAGCGGCACGATAAATCAAAATAATATCTTACAAAAGTTGACCTTTTACAAATAATTTATTTCTTTTCATAATGGGTTGCATAATTATATTTTCCCACTTATTATTATCAACTTATAATGTTTGTGCGCCTTTTTGTGTTGAGATTTGTTACAGTGGATCACACGCCGTAAATATACTCCTAGTCTAGGCCCAGTAACTGGGGCGCTGTACTCCTTTTTTGAGATTTTGACATTATCGGTCGTAGCTAAAGTATACGACTGATAATGTCAAAATCTCAAAAAACGGGAGTTCAGCGCCCCACAGTTACTGTGTCTACTCATAGGCAACAAATAAGTTTGAGCAAGATAACGATGTAAACTGCTTCTGTGCATGTAATTTCATGCATGGCGACTTAAATGGGTTTTGCTGAATTATATATTTAATGCAGTGTAAAATGATGAACAAGATAATGCATGCTCGCTGGCAGGCTGCGCGATATGAGGCTTGGGGCCAATTTGTAAACTTTGCCGGCGGGTAAAGCCATGCAATGATAAGAAGTAAATTGTTGCTGAAATCACGAACGTTTCATGACCGAGCACGGAGTAACCTATACTTGCTGATAGTTGATCAATAAGATCGTCCACTTGCCCCCTCCCCAAATGAACATGTCTGGTTAAGCCATTGACACTCTGTGTGTTTACGGAAGTCAACACGTCTTGGAAGTGTTTTTCGATTAAAAAAAAAATGATTTCCCGATGCATCGTTAGAGGTGAGTTTTCTTCCATGGATGTTTATTCTCCAAGCAATGGGGAAACTTTAAACCGACCATTTCCAATCGTCTTCCTAATATTTCCCAGAACCGCTATTTCTAAAATATGTACCGAGGTACACTAAGAAACCGTTGAATGATGAGGGTGTGGAAGCTATTTCTAATTACAAATTATGACCTTTGTTTTATAAGAGGTTGCATGACTCTCCCATCGTGAGAAGACAACGACAAATGGTTCGTATTGAAACATGAGACGAAGAATCAATCATTCGAAATGAAGATGGAAAAAGGAGACTGTCTGGATAATCAAAGCCGCCAATGTCTGGCGTAGCTAACGTTTACAGACAGGTAGTCCGAATTCAAGACGCCCTTGGCATTAATGTCTCAAGGAACTCAAGAGAATATTTCAATCCAGTGTATATGTAAAACTGTTCTAGAAAATGACCAGGACTATAGGCCTTCTATCATTTAATAAAAAAAATATAAAAAATATATATAGGGCCTATAAAAATAGGACATCACTGCTTGACATTTTTATAATCATTGAAATCTAGATGTGCGGTAACACATTTTTTTTTTTTTTTTTTCATCAAACACATTTATTTCCATACTTAATAAAAAAAATTGTCTTGTCTGTCAACAAGACTTGAATGTTTTGCTACATTTGGCCGTCCATGTCAACCAGCGCGGTTTGTTTATCAACAATGGAAAGGTCTATAGCTTTGTGTGATGGTGTACATTGTATACGCACTTTTAAGTCGACCCAAAGAATCGCCAATGCCATTCTAAAGACGCGGCCCGAAGAAACGATCTGTGCTATTGACCCCTTGCACGCACGTCACACGCGCCGCCGACCGTGCCACGCTCACCATTTTGGTGGTCAATAGGTTTACGTGTAAACGCCACGTCTCCTAAAATGCGCACTTCACTGAATAACTCAGTGACATTGACCACCAAAATGGCGCAACCAAGATTATTGTGATGATGACGTCAGGTGAAGTGGGTCAATAAGTGGAATGATGTATGGGTGAATGTACACGAAAAATCTCTTCACTATGAGTTGAGGTTCTGAAAAGAACCTGTAGTGTAACATTTCAAACTTTTGATCAGTATGCTCGGAGAAAGCTAGAATGAACTTCAATAATAACAGAAAAAAAACATAACAAACATAGAAAAATAATTGAACACGGTTATTTATTTTATTATATGGTGAAGTATACATTTATTCCTTTCTGTGAAAAAGAAAGGAATCGTTTGAAATAAATGAAGCCTCTAGAATGACATATAAGAACGCATTTCAGCTTTCATTAAACTCGATATTACTGAGCATCATCATCATTATAACCGTGGACCTCTCGAGGCCGTTGGTGCACCCATTGCTTGATGTCTTTCTTCCAACCGTTTCTTCCCTTCCTCTGGTTTGTAATCTTCCCAACCCGGTCCGATCCTTGATGTCATCTATCCATATGATCGTGTTGGCCGATGTTTCTTTTTTCTTTTCTTTTTTCTTCTTTTTTTTTGGGGGGGGGGGTGATGTGTCCACCATTTCAGTTTCCTTGTCTAAGGGATACTAAACTAAGCATTATATTCTCCTCTGTATCTCTCCTTGGACAAACTCGTTGGTTTTCCTGCCTTCCATGAGATGCCATGTAATCTTCTTAGACATTTCTTGTCAAAGTGATTTGATCTGTTTGGTGATAATGTCCAAGTTTCACATGCATATAATGATGTGGAGGTTACGATGGCTTCTGTAGGAGTTCGACTTCGGTTGTCAGTGGGTGTCTTCTCTCTGTGCAGATCGCTCAAAAATGTGCAATTTGTTCAATAACGCCATCCACCTTTATTGGGAAACCATCCTTCTAACGATAGTTCAACCCCTTAGAACAGGATCCAACAAGTCTTCTAGTTTCAGCTTATAAAGCGAATAATAAAAACACAGTCAAAAAACTAAAATGGTGCTATGTGGAAAATATAATAACAAGAAGGTACTAACAGAAAGGGCATTTATTACGAGGCTGAACAGAAAAATGTTATGACATCTGACACTTACATCAACATCCATTACTCATTTTAAAACAACAAGAGACCATGACGCATCAGAATGGCAGATCTGCATCGACATGACCATGACAATGTGGCACAAAAGGTGGCATCATCCATGGTCGTTAGCATCAATAATGGACTTGATTTCAATCATAACAGGCAGTTGGTAAAATTCCCTGGTGGACGTGATGCTATTATTAATTCTGACAGACATGCAAGTGGCAACTGTCTGTTAATGAATGATTTAATGATAGAAATATGATAGTGAACCCAGACATATCTACTTACAATCTACACTGAGAACCTATGGACATCAAGTGTTTTTCACTAATCAGACTAACTAGATTTACTCATAAACATTTTGTGCTGGCAGTGTGTAGTTTGACCTTCAGGTCACGGTATTTTTTCATTTTTAATCAAATTCAAAGTGCAAATTCAATCACTGCACGGAGCATATCGAAGCTTTACATCATAGTTAGTGATGCTGACTCCGGTGTGTCCCATCTCCAGAGTTAGTGATGGGATATACTGAACTAATGCATGAAATTAAAGGGGCACATTGCCTTCAAATCTCTATACATTTTGCTGTTTGGAATTGCTCCTTACCCTTGTTAAGAGTTGTTCATGCAATAAAACACTAACAGTGTGTTGAAATTAGTAGTGATTTGGAACTAAAATTAGCAGAACCACACTCTACATAGAAAAATATGGTCTGCCAATTTGTGGAGTTAAACATTTGGTTACTACAAAATGATGGACCGTGTTCTGTCACAAAATTAAACACAAAACCCACAATTTCAAGGGATATTTATGTGAATCATTATATTATACTTTTAAAATGTTTTTCGAACCACATTCATTTCATAACAACCGCTTTTCATAGCCCAAAGTGCCCAATCCGAAGGCAATGTGCCACTTTAAGACATTGAAGGTCAATATCAATATCATATACAGGGATTTATTACAGACAATCAAATGTTCAACATTCAGATGAAATGGGAACCAAACACCATGTGTTCCACTGAACTTTATTAATTTAATTTAATTTTCATAGTAGGTTATAACAGTAATCAACAAAACTCTGCTGAAGATATAAACAATATTTTGAAAATTAACATTGTATCGAAAGAATGATGTTTGGTTTGCATTAATCCCTTTTTAAATATTTCCAGGACAAAACTGTTAAACCATCACCTGTGGATTTAAGTTAAAATTTTCAGTAACATTTAAGTATTGTAAATTTGTCTGTACAACCATCCTATACTTTCAAGCTATATCACAACCCTTTTAGAACTGAAGGTAGGACATGAAGTCTACTTTACATACAGGGTATTGGGTAATATACTGCATGTCGGTACTGCTGTACGTACAATGGCTATAGGACTGTATGAAGTACCTTGTTTGAAATGAACAATCCATTACTCAGCACTGCTCAGACAGTAATGTAAATATTATGGGAAAATATCCCAAGTGGCAAGCACAACCTCAATGGCTAGATTATACCAAACCCATTCAAGTGCCACTTCTATTGGGAAATTAATGTCCTGTGCTAAACTAAAATGATAAATGAGTGTAAACAAACGAACACTGTATTCATGACCAATCAAATGACTACATGTAGTGAATTTCAAGCGTGATAATTATCCTTTGTTTACAAGCCTGAAATCTAATAACTTCCCCAATCTCATGAATAATTGTCTTTGGAAGAAACGAGTCGATGCTCAACATCTTGCTGGATTGCCTTCATGCATATTTATCACACAGTGTTCTTAACCATCTGTGTGCATGTTGAGTACAACTATTTCATGTTTATGCTAATTGGTTGGACATTCAAAACAGGCATGAAACAGCTGTAATGCAATGTTTGACTGCGCTTCATAGGCAATAAAGAATAAAGAGTAGAAGTTTATTACTTTTTGGAATGGCAGAAAACATTAACTGTTCCATCCATTCAATCATGAACCAGTAAATTGTTTAAAATTAAAAATTGAATGCAAGTTGTTGTTATGACAAAAGGTTCATGCGCCACAAGCAATAGCGTGAGAAATCATGATTTATAACTCAATCTGGCAGAAGGAGATCATCATGATGCCATGGTCATGCTATGAGAAGTACATGTCAATACCCTCCAGCTTCAGTAATCTTTATTTTATTTGGTTCTTCATTGCTGTCATTGTCACTACGCATGAAGGCACAAGTAGCGTGTAATGATTCTTTGTGCCAGCGGTACTCTCAAAGAAAAATAATATCCGGCAATTCCGACAAATTAATCACAGGGGGATGGAAAATGATCCTGGCGGCAACTCAACTGGTTAATCAGATTCATGAAATTGGGCGCAAGTTTGAAATGAACTTCACTTAAAAAATCACTCTAAGGGTGTGACGACAAAGAAAACTTCTATTAAAACCTGTACAGTCCCAAATTCTTCTGTTTCAGTTGCCAGAGTGACGGATTCTGAAGGACTGGAGCCAGTAGCCACAAACAACAAGTGCTTATCATAGGATCTTATCTAAGTCCAAACAATTTGGTCTGGAGTGACATAGGAGAAGAGGATATTGGAGGATTGAGGCCTCACGCTAGCCAACCTGCATAGTCTATAAGGGTTTTGAATAGACTGTTACGTTACGTCCCACTCTTTGATGTATCATTCAACTAGTAGTTCGATATGGTAAAATGGGGCGGGCTTCATAAAACCATGAAGGAATGATAAAACAGTCAACTGAAACAAGACAGTCTGTTACAATATGTTTACTGAACTAGAAAACTGATACAAGCTTTAATTCATTGGGCAAAGAAAAAGCACTCTAGTCATCTTTCAGAGTAAAAGTTGTTTGTATTTGTAAGTTCTAAAATGTGCTTACTTTGAGTAAACTTTGGGGTTAACTGGTTGAGGGACTCTCATTGGATTCTCTCCTCTTCTCCAATAGATTTTTCAAGAAGAATTCACCTACAGGAATACAATAGAATAACAGTTACCTTACATATTGGTGGGACTATTTGTTAAATATTACTAAGGGCACTACACTGTGCCAATCTTGGTTTAATATAATTTTAGCAGAAAGATACATATTCATTGATTGGAGATTACAAAACAAAAACAGACGATAATTCAACAAGGTCCACAAATGGGAAAGAAATGGAATGCTTTTAGAGGTCATTTTGAGGTGATTGATCTTTGACCTTTGACTGACCTGCTTTGTATGAGGATCTCACCAGGGGACCACTGGCTGTGTAAGCAAAGCCCAGTTTGTTACCAACTTTCTCCCAGTAGGCAAACTTGTCCGGTGTAACATATTCAGAGACTTTGAGATGCCTTCGTGTGGGCTGCATGTATTGGCCTAGGGTGACGCATTCCACACCCACTGCTCTCAAATCTGCAATTTATTATTGATCATCAGAATGATTAATACAACACACTCAAGGGCCCAATTTCATAAAGCTGTTTACCGGTAAGCGAATTTGTTGTGCTTACTGTAGCAGAAAAATATGCGTAAGCAAAAATGTATTTCATGAACCATCAAGAAGATTTGACAGAGCATGTGCGTGTTCACAATGGATTTGCATTGTTGTGTCACTCATCTGCCAACAGAAACCCCCGGCAAGCTAGCGTGCCTTTTGCTTTGCTTACAGTTAGCAGTGTTTATGAAATTCTGCTAATGGCCACTCAGTAAGCAGAAAACATCTGCTTACAGGCTTTATGAATTACTACATTACATGTACTGGTAACCCTAATCACTACCACACAAAGAATAACATGCAGGAACACAACCACACTACCCAAGTAACAATGACAACCCATGTAGAATACAGTTAACTTGAAATATATTATATACCCCAAATGTGCCAGTCACGTATTCATGTTTGTGACAGCACTGTACTCCGGAACAATGAATTTGGACCCCATGTTTCGTACAACTAGTACACCCAATACTGACGTGCAAAGTCACAATACACAGTGAGAATCTTGTCAGTGTGTTATTTATACTCTAACTATTTACTAGCATTTGCCTGCATGGAGGTTTGCAAAGTTCACAATGACAGAGGATTTGCTTGCATATAGTTTTTCAACTGATGTCATCATCACAATAATCTTGGCTGCGCCATTTTGGTAGTCAATGTCCCCCATGTGTTATACAGTGTGGTGCTAACTTTAGGCGACACAGTGTTTACACGCTTACCCATTGACTCCCAAAATGGTGAGCGTGGCACAATCGTGCAAGGAGTCAATACGTACCTTTCATTGTTTGGAAGACCTCTTCATCTTTCTCCCCCATGCCTAACATAATGGAGGATTTGGTAATGACATCAGGGTGAACCTTCTTGGCATGAGAAAGCACTGACATAGACTGCTTGTAGTTGGCTCGGGGATCCCTCACAAAACTACATTGCACAATAACCACATTGGAAAAATTGTGAGTGCTTCCTTTCACTGACTGGCATTTGGCAAACAATTTATCCAGTTGACGCTGGATGACGTGTATAAACACCATTAATTTCCGAGACAGCACATGGGTGATGGGAGTTTTGTATTTTTATGTCAAATTCAAAGTCAGGAACAAAGGTCGCCATGACAGTCCACTAAGGAGGGTGCATAGAGCACGCACTCACCATTTAACGCTTTGTTTCACCCACACACAGAGGACAAATGATGCTGAAAATGTCACAGTTATGCGGGTGTTATTGTGTAATATGTGATTCCAGACCTCTGTCCTCTTATTCCAAGAAGAGGATTACAAGACATACAGAGGCTTCCACCATTGTTCATTCATTGTATTTTGGCTCAATGGAGATAAGTCAGAGTGATTCAAGTATCTAGCCTTCATACCGGTTTCAGGAACAATCCTCAGCCAAAGCTCACAGCCAAGGTTTTGCAATTCAAGGTCCACAAATTATACAGAGAAACCGTAAATTCCGGTGCTTCAAAGAGAATCTTTGTTCTCTTGGCTTTGACAAGCCAGTGCTTCTTTGTGCGGTACTCTCAAAGAAAAATGATTCTGGCAATTCTGAGAAAAATGGAAGATTCCTGGTAGAAACTTAATCCCATCAACATAACAATAATCAATACAGTTTACAAAAAATATCAGAAATCAGTAGATATATTAGTGATTGCATTTTTACGTCTAGATGGGAATTTTTGATCTGTAAGTGGAATAAAGTATGAGCTAAACTTACATTTGAAGGCTCTCTACAGTCTCGATGTTGTGAGCAAACACATCCAGCCCTGACAATGCAACCCTCCCTACGGCTTCCATATCCCCACGGAAGTCTGGTGTTAAACACTCAACCAACATGGAGCTCCTGTTAATTATACAATCAGTACACAATAAATGGGCTCATTCCATCTATTTACATGTATCCTTCTGTAGACTGATCCATTTTAGTTGGGACCCGTTTTGTACACAAAGACATGGAAAAACCATTGTCTTTTTAACTTTTTACGTGAATTAGGTGTCTTGCTCAACAATTTACACGATTTCCCTGACAGGCCGGCATGATGTAACAATGTAGAACAATGACCATAAATATTTGCAACTGAACAGAAACTGAATCCTGAAAATGCTTAGACAATAGGTGAGTGATAGACACCGGAACTGCATGGTCACGGGTTTAATGCGTTACATCAGCAGTGGTTTTTGTCAGAATTTCAGTATTCACTGTCTGTTTAATAGTTGCAATCGTTAAATAAGTACTTTGTACATCATTATGGCATGCCTCCCTGTCTGGAAAATTGTGTAATTCGTTCAGGAAGACACTTAATTTGCATAAAAAGTAAAACAGATCACAGTTTTTCCATGTCTTTGTGCACAAAACCTTGTGCTGCCAGCGTCTCAACAATGGTGGCTCGGTGCAGGTACGGGCTGGAAAGGATCGGTCTACAGCATTCTTCCTCATTCAACATAATGTTTTGTGGTTCATTCATGGTGTTACCATGTAAATATATATGACAGGGTCCAATTGTATAGAGCTGCTAAGCACAAAATTAAGCTTAGCACAAAACAACTTTGCTTACCACAAAAGGGTTACAAGTCAAAATACTATGTCATTCATAGCATTACAGGCCTGATGGTTAACTGATTGCCTCCGTTGCCCCTGGTCATTGACTTGATGCCCTTAAAATGTTCCAATAGAATTCATAATGTCCTCATAGAGGTGCCCTTTTATCAAGAAGAAAATGCCTTGGTGCCCTTACCCTTTCAAGAATGAAGCAATCAGGCCTGGCATTAGTGACTGGTTTCCCACTTGTTTTTGCTTAGCAGCTTTCAGATTAAATTTTCTACAAAATTGGGACCATTTTGTTTCTTCACAAATGATGTGTAACACAACAATCCTGCAGTCCGAATCGTACCACAAGTTAACCAAGCATTGGAAACAATACGCAAACTGTATGTCCATATTAACAATACTTTATTTTAATTATTAATTATTTTACTGTTACACAGCGGGTGATGTAACACACTGGTTATCAGATTCACCAGATTTCACTCCAAATAATTCATTGAATTTGAAACTGTTAAACAGTACATCACAATGTATGATCCTGTCTCTGAGCATCTCTGCAAAACTTTGACTTTTAGTACCAACGACAGAATTGTACCTAATATATGACAAACTAAAGTGGCTTCTGAGAAGAAGCATAACAAGCTCTACCTGTTATCCCAAATGCTTACCTCTTTTTGAGTTCTATGACAGTCTGAGCAAAATGGGCCGAGCCTCCATCTGGCAAATCTACAAACCAAAAATTACCATCAATTATACTCGGAAATTCAAAGTAACTGTCTAAAAACATCCAAAATAAAACATATCATACATTAATCGATCAATCATCCAAACAAACAATCAAAGAGTGTTGTACATTATTAGGATAAATAAGATAAATGAACAATTTTTCAAATATGATGGATGAAAACACTCTGCATAGATAACTGAAGATCACTTAAACAATGCAAGCTATTATTCAAAATAACCTTATAATTCTCAATGTAATAAAAAGAGTAACATTCATACCATCCCTGTCTACAGATGTGAGCACAACATAGTCCAGTCCCCAGTCAGAAATAGCTTTGGCAGTGTTGACAGGTTCATTAGGATCAGGAGGCGGTGGCTTTCTGGCAGTCTTCACTGAGCAAAATCTGCACCCTCTTGTGCAGGTATCTCCAAGAAGCTACAAACATCAATTTGAAATTTGAAATAAAATTCCACTTTAATGCATTTACAGCAATCATTTCTAAACACAAAATGTCATGGCCAAGCAGTTTAGTGCAGCGAACTCAAGTTCTGGTGGGTAAGTCACCAGGGTGTGGTGTGGGTTCCAACCCTGGTCATGACACTTGTGTCCTTGAGCAAGACACTGAACTATAATTGCTTCTCTTCACCCAGGGGTAAATGGGCACCTGTGAGGGCAGAAATGGTTCTTGCGATTGATTTAGCTTGGTGTGCTTTATACTTGGCAGCACAGGCTGCATACTCCCCAGGGAGCTGAGATAGTTTAGCCAGTTGGCGCTGGATGACCTGTTAACACGCAAATGCTTCCCCTACCTGGAAATGGAAACCATCTTAAGATGCCATTGTGTAATTTCTGACCACTGGAGCAAAGGTCGCCCGGACATTCCACTGCGGAGCATGCACAGACCACACACACGTGTGATGTTGACATTTTCTCGGTTGAGAAAACAATCCAATAAATGGACAATCCAATAAAGAGAGTCTCTGTTCTCTTAGCATTGTCAAGTCAGGGTTTCTTTGTGCCAGCGGTACCCTCAATGGAAAAAGATTCCGGCAATTCCGTCAAAAGAATCCCACCAGGGGGACGGGACCAAAAAAAAGAATCCAGGCGGTAATTGGTTAAGGAATGAAATAAATGGCCAAGTAATAATGTTGGAGCGCCACGAGCGTCACTGAGTGATGGATTTGAGTGCTGTATAAAGAGCCACTATTATTAATATTATTACTATTGTTGGCTTTATTGTGCCTTAAAAACAACGGCACAAAATGTTGTTGCTATGATGGCACAGGTATAGTAACTGGCTAATGTCCTTACCATAATAGTAGCTGTGGCTGTTTGATGTTCACCTCCTCCCCAACACTCTCCTATGTTTGGACATCTTGCCTCTTCACAAACCTTTGGGACATTTCAAACAAGGAATTTAGATTAAAGTCATACTTTACAAAACTGAACTTCAGCTATTAAAGCTACACAGTTTCACATACAATGCAAGCTCTCCTCAGAAAAAAACTTCACAGCAGATCAAACCAGAAAAGTTTGCGGTGAATGTTGTCCAGACTACCTTTTGTGTCAAGACTGCTCTATGTCTGCAAGAGTTTAATGGTTGCTTACTGTATTAAGATTTAGCCCTCGCAAACTCTCTTTGATTCGGTTGTAGTTCTTCCCGACTGGAATCTCTGTCTTCAACCATGGTGGTAGCCTCAATCTAAAAATACACAAGAGAGTGTTAGCTTTTACCTCATTAAATTGTATCGGTATCCATTTGTTTTTCAAACATATTTAATTAACTTAATTAAATAATTGGAGACTTTTGGGGACACTAGGTGGCAGCAGACTTACCAGGTAAATTCATTGTTCTAAGAAATGTCTGCATGCTCAGAACTCATAAACTATGAAAATTTACCTGGTAAGTCTGCTGCCTAGGTGGCAGCAGACATTTGGAAACTTTTGAAATGCTTTGTCCCAAAATTGTTACCAGACCTCAAGCATTCAATGTTTCTTTAATGACAAACCTCTGTTAAGGACACTTCTAGTTCTTTTAGAAATCCTTAGAACAAACAAACTGTCAACATATCAAAGTTTGTAGCTTCTTAAAAATACCTGCATAAAAATAATCAATGCATTAGCACAGACCCAAAGTTGTTTATGTTCACAGCAATCTCTGATACCTTTTCATTCCTTTCTCCTTGACGAGTTTTCCAGCATAACCATCACTACCTGTATCAGTTGCCTTTAAGTCTTCACTGATGAAGTCTCCAAGGGAAGGACCCTGAGCCAGGCGCTCTTTCTGTTCGTTACTAAGAGAAGCATATCTACGACTACATGGTTTCACAGTGCCGCATCTCTGTTGAGGTAAAAACAAATAAAACAAATACATAAATAACACTACAAAAGGTCATCAGAAAATTGAAAGCAAGTTTTGTGAACGACCTAAAAAAACACAAGGTAATACCTACGCCTATATGAAACCGACAGTTTGCTGCTGTAGTGCTCTCACCTCCTTTACAACAATCTACTGCGCTAATTGCTTTTTCCCCTAAGAAAAAAATTACCATGGTACCTTACCTCAGTTATTCTATCAAGATCATGCAAACTGCTGCAGCGACTAGCAAACTAGCCACAGATGGATAATAGACAAAAATTAACCCCCAGACCAACAACACAACAACAGTATTCAACAAGCATTTGGGCGACTTAAGGAAGTACTGATACGACTGAAGACGGCTGGTTTGAAATTGAGGCCCAAAGAAATGCCACCTGTTTCAGCCATACAATTAGTGAGAAGGGTATCGCCTCAAATGAGAAGAAAACAGACACAGTGCGAAACTGGCCGACACCGAGAAACATCACAGAAGTGAGAAGTTTGCTTGGGCTCTGCTCTCATTATCGTAGATTTGTGAAGAGTTTTGTGGGAAGAGCAAAACTGCTACATCTGTTGACAGACAGATGAGTGCGGGTTAGCATTCAGAAAACTGAAGACGTCTCTAATCTCAACACCAATTTTGGCATATCCTAATGAAAATGATGAATTCGTACTTGATACTGATGCACGTAATGATGGTATTGGCACACTGATGTCACAATGACAGTATGGTACAGAAAGAGTGATGCATGCCACAGCCGTGCTTTTACTAAAGCTGAGTGCAAATACTGTGTGACAAGAAAAGTATTACTGGCTGTAATCAGTACAACGAAGCAATTTCACCCCTACCTCTACGGACGAAATTTCTGACACGAACAGACCATGGGGCGTTGAGACAGTTAATGAGCTTCAAGAGTCCAGAAGGTCAGACAGCAAGATGGCTTGAGATGATGGGTACTTATACATTCAAAATTCAACACAGACCTGGCAAACAACATGGTAATGCGGACGGCTTATCCTGTCGGCCTTGTGGCGAATGTCACCAGTGTGATAGACGACAATGAGATGAATTACCACACCATCACTCCCAAACAAATTACCATCACTGACAAAGAATGGTAGAGAATCAGTGACAATCCACGAAGGAAGTACAGAGACACTGACAAATCATTAAGCTTGTGGTAGCAGGCTCATGGCAGCAGCAGGCCTTGACAACCAAGATGACCAAGTCCCAGGTTGACCAGCTACAGGAAATCGACTTCGGAATAACAGACCGATATGTGGTGGAAACAGCGATCTTCCCAAAGTATGTAAGATATACAGAGTACAACTTGCCGTCCCATGCACAAAGAAGACCCAAGAATTGGACTACATCAGGGAACATGTACTAATCATCAATCATTGATGCTTCTTGGATGAGGGGGGTGTTATTGAGTAAACACCAGTGAGTAAGGGCTTCCCCTCTACTGCCCAGCTAGAGGACACAAAATAATTGTGAGTACAATTAAGTGCCTGATATTTCAATTTTGATATTTTGAGAATCCAGTCAGTAGGTGATTTCTCAGCTATTTTGTGGAGTCTTTATCGTATTTGGAAAACATTTTTGAACAGGGTATCACACCGTCATAGCGAATTGTCTTCATCACAGCGTAGACCCCCATGCATCCCTGGGACGCTAGTAGTAGTAGTTGTATAACCATCCAAGTCAACATTTCAAAAAAGGAGTACAAAGCCCCATCCAGTTATTGCGTTTTGAGTCTCAGTGCAGTCTCAGCACAGCTTAATCAATCATTCGTCAATGTGTAGTAAGTAACTAACTCAGTAACTGCGGAGAGTACACAAAGGTCTGTATTTTCCACTTTGAAGGACAACAATCACACAAAAGATCCTTAAAAAAAAATTGAAACAACAATTCCCAAAGAAATGATTGTCACTGGTATAATTCACCAAAGTTGTTTCACTGATAAGGATAAAATAAATGAGCACTTACGAAGACAAAATTCGTCAGTCGTGATGATGTAAACATAGCTCGATTGGTGGCTGCCATCTTAAAATATCGCCCTCTATTGACAAGGCTTGGTATTTATTGTTAGACTTGTATGAAGTCTTGGTCAACGTCCCCATAATCATCGAAGACTGCCTTAAAACGTACAATGTTTTCTTCCAAAAGACAAATGTTAAAATCTGTAAAGATTCTTGGCGATGCAATCCTCCCACTCCCATCAAAGGACTTGGATGAGTTATTAATTAGATTGTACTTAAAATTAGAACTTAAAAAACACTAGAAAAGCTTCAACACAAGTTTATGGATTTTTCTATTTAGGCTACTCTAAACTAAATAAAAAATAAACAGTGGGATCTTACCTATACGCATCCCCTGTACTCACATCATTGGGAATTCGGGTGCATGGATGGACCGCCATACAGAGAGCAAGGACCCGCAAGTTGTGGTCACGGCGGACAGACGGCCGGGCTTATTTGCTTTTCATGCAACACTGCTGGCGGCGGCGGGGAATTCATTGTGAGTTCACCGACAAGATCAGATGCCGAGATCGCAATGACCGAAGAAGACCCTCTACAAACATCCAGATTTGAGAGGGGGTGAATTACTGACCATCAACTCAATAATGCACTTAACTTGAGTACCAAGTCGGACCATGGAACGCCATTGATAGTAGAATACAAGATCAGCCTTCTGTGGGTCATTTCAAAACGTCGTTCAAAAGAGTCCTCCTCTCCAATTATGTAGCTTAGCTTCCTCTCCCCGTGATTTCCATAGGTCCCTTTCAGCTCTTTAATGTCTTGTCACTAGTTTTTTTTCTTCTTTCTTGTTGCATTAGTTAACTGGTACCTAGCTCATCTGTTTTTGTCCCGTCCCCCTTGTTTTGTCTGTGTTTGTTTGTGTCCCAGGCTGTTCCCCACAAGCCTCTGCTTTTTTGAACAGCCTCCATATTCATCAGTATTTTATTTTTTTTTCTTTGCATGTATTCAGTGTATTATTTAATTAGTGGGTTCACCTTTTTGGACCCCAGCTGAGGCTACATTAGTTTTTTACTTTGTTCGTTTCCAGATTTCGTTTATTATATGCCTTTAATGTGCTTATTTAACATTCGGGTACTGTATTTTGGTGTATGTGAGTATGGAAATAAATGTTATATTGAATTGAATTGAATTGAATGCTCAGAGTCAGATCATCATAGACAAGAGCAAGGATCAGACTGTATCAAGATAGAACTAGAGTAGAAGTTGGCGGGTTTAGAGTCAGACCGTCACACATGCAAACAAAGGAAGGTAGGTTTCATCCTTTTTGTTTTGTGTGTGTACAAAGTGTATGATGAACTGGTTGTTGTACTGATAAAAAAAGATAGTTTTCACATGTATGAATGATTGTAACCCTCTTTGATTGATGGAATTGTTTAGTAACTTTACTCAACTAAATACTGTCTTCATTTAGTCTATGCCGATCTTCATGTAGGTATTACTGCACTAGTGTAGTAGTACTAGTACTAGTAACTACTACGTACTAATTAGTAGTACTACTACTAAGGCTAAGCATGGAGGAAGGAAATTTCCTCCATGGGCTAAGGGAATGAAAGAGTGGTAACCGAGGTCTTAAACGGCCATTTAAAACCAGCAGGGTCATGGACGTGTGATAAAGGACCTCGCCTTCTAGCCCGGTCCTTTATCACACGGCCACAGCCCTACAAGATTTTAAATGTTTAATTTAAGATCGAGGCACTACTCTTGTATTCCCATTCATAAATGCCCTTTTTGTTAAAAAGTCTAATAATGTAGGAAAATCTGTGAAACTTTTTTTTAAGCAGAGCTATGTAATTGAGCCCATTCCAAAGTAAGGAGAAGTGGAAAATAAGTTGTGATGACCATAACCCTACAGCTCTGGAAGGGTCATAAGGCTTGAATTACAATCATTGTAAGTTAGCATTAGCAACTTCTGAATTTTTAATGTTGAAATTCTTGTTAGTCATGGTTGAGTCCAGGGATAAATCACAGTGCAAGAGTTTAATTAGGGAATCGTTTATGATAAACTGTGTGGTATAATAATATATAAATCTTATTATTGGACCTACAACTATTAGAAGCTGAGTGACATTTAACCAGTTGACACCAGATGACCGGTATACATGCAAATATAGTCCGTGCTAGCAAACAATAGGTCTCGCAAACAAGCCATTGTGTAAAATTGGAATACCAGAACAAAGGCCATGCCGACATTTTGTTTTGCAGCGTGCACTGAGTATGCACTCACTGTGTAATGCTTAGTTTTACCCACACAAAGAGGACAGATAGTCTTGAATATTTTACATATTTTTGCCCATTTTGTGTTTGTGCGTGTGTAATCCCTGATTCCAGACCTTTGTCCTTTTGTACCAAGAAGGGGATTGCAAGACATCCAGAGTCTTCCACCACTGTTTATTCATTGTATTTTTGGCTCAATGGAGGCAAGTCAGAGTGAACCGGGGATCCAGCCTTGGTTCCTTGGAATTTAATAACCAATACTCGGCTGTAGCCATAGAGCTGTATTATATATACAGCTCTATGGCTGTAGCTCACGGCCAAGGTTTTGCAGTTCACAGTGTGAATTTGACTAGATACAAAAAACAAAAATCCCAGTGCTTTAAAGAGAATCTTTGTTTTCTTGGCTTTGTCAAGTCGAGGTTTCTTGGTGCCAGCAGTACTCTCAATAAAAGAAGATTCCAGCAACTCCGAGAAAATAATTCTGTCAGGCTGGATGGGAAAAGAATTCAAGATTCCCGGCAGCAACTGGTTAAAAGTATTTTAAATCTACTAGGTTGTTAGCAATTTGTGATCTTTGTCAATGCAGCAATGTTGTACAGATATGAAAAATATTGTTGTGGATTTGTGTATTCACAGAAAGTTTCCACATTAATGATGCTGGTGGTATAGTTTTGTTATTTGTGTTGGAATTTCATTGTATCCTTTTATAATATTTGGATGGTAGTGCAGACCAGTACTGTTCAATAGGCCTACTTTGAACAGCTTAGATATTCTCTTCCTGTAACCTTGACCCGGAACAATGCAACATGTACAACATGGTTTTTTTTTTCAGTGACATGGGCAGGGGCAGGGGATATAAAAGAAGGGCAAGGCCATTTGTTTTCTCTCTTTTTACTGTTTATTGTAAAGCTGAAGCTGAACTCCTAACATGCAAATATTGTATACAGTCTAGTGACATTGGAAAGTGAGACCATGCAAAATGTTTCAAACATAACTATTTTTGTTATGAAAAGTAACTGGTAGTTGTGGCAATAATCATGATAAATGATGGTTTGCAAAAACAAAACCAAGTCATGGTGTAGTTGGTGGAAAGTAGTAACATTGGTTCCAATAAATATAAGATTACCAAAGTAATGTTATAAATCCTTTAACTTGCAAGGCAAGAGATCCTGGGACAAGTTGGATTCTCACAAAAAAAAAACAATAAAATAATGCAATGTCTGGGGTCATTTTAAGCTACTGGTTCACATCGTTCAAACCCATTTGTAATTTCATTTCACTGGGAGTGACCCCTAGACAGTTTAGCTGGTGACAGTCCATTGGTCTGCAAAGGGTCAGTTTTGATTACTATATTGAAATTTTATTTTACTTAATATGAAACAAAGGGTATTGACATTGTGCGACCAACCAATCAGGTCATATCAAGTGTCCTTTGTACATTGCCAACCCACCCTCTAGGCAGAACTCAAACCACCTCTATTGTTTGTGGCAATAGATAATAATACTAAACATCTTGCATCTTTATAATCAAGGGTAAAAAAGTGAAACTATGCAGGTTGTATATAATGTATAGAAAATGTATTATATTTTCCCTGCATACTTGATTAAATTCATTTTTTACATAAAATCCTTTGGAAAATATGAGTTGCTGGTTGGTAAAAGAATCAGTTGGTAAAATTATCATTTGCCAGAGACTTGTTTTTAGCCCCTTGCTTCAAAGGACTTCCATCATATGATTGTTTTCAAAAATATTTAAGCCTAAATGCAGCTCCATCTGGAGCAAATATGATTTTTAAAAATGCCACACTGTTCATGCATAAAATGTGTACTTGTATTATTGATTAAGTTTTGTACACAGTATACATTGGACTGGCTCGGTCTATGGTCTATCACAGCAGTAGACTATTATTTGATTTGTAAATCAGGGGCGCAACGGCGTGCACTGTAACAGCTGTATGTGGCGACAAAGGAACATCTGCCTAGACGACAACAACAGCCACAGCTAGACAGAGGATGTCGGTGCTACCTGCAAGCTTGTGTTCAAGCTTTATTCCAATTGGCAAAGTCTCAATCATTTCTGATGGAGTTCAATGGACTAACTTGGCATCGATTATTTTGGTTTTTATCAAGTTGAAACCCTTGGAATCAGAGTGACCCATTCAGTGTATGACATAAAATGTAATTCCTTCCAAGTTCATCATTGTAATTCTATCCTCAGATGTAGACAGAAGGGAAGTGTTTTGTTACAGTCTTTTGAGTCAGAAAAATCATTTTGTTTCATGTTTTTTTTCTAATAGACATGCAACTGCAGGCACTTTACACCTGTTTGGCCAGCATATGTTAGTAGTTTATTGTACATGTATCTATTTGTGTGCGTGATTTATAGGCGGAAGCTCAGCTATTTTGTCTTTAGATCTGAAATTCTGAGTTGAATAAATTGAAACATTTCTACTATACTAATGACCTTGTCGCAAGGTGTCTCTGTATTGTAATTATTAACTACAAAAGGTAGCTATATATGTACATACATGTATGTGCATAAATTATTGTACTGAATCTGAAGGCATTTTTTTCTGTTTTTTATTTGTAATTTAATATTCTCCACCAACTGGGGTGAGCACTGTTTCTATTAAAGCAAGGCAATTTCTTCTCATCAAAGAGTACTCCCATGAAGGCATCTAAATTTATGTTTTATTGTTCGGAGAAACGTTTTCAGAAATTCAGAGTCACATAGGCAAAGTACTGACCTACAGGCAGTAATTGTAGAGTCTAAGTCCCAGTCCACTGGATTTTGTTTATGCATTGGGCCTACTTGTCAGCATGCACATACTAATTTACAACTTCTTTGGCAACATTATTGGGTACATGTATATGATTGCAAATTGCTCGTTTGAAACTGCTGATCAAATACTGACTTAATTGTATCACATAAATGTGCACGTAACAACTTTTCATCATTGATGTCTACAGGGTACCGTCAGTGGTTGGATGAGTGAACATTAAGAGTTGTTGAGGTATCGGCTGACTTGCCCAAGGTACCCATGGATCGCAAGAGCCAATCTATCGCTCTAGAGAAACAACATGTCCATGATGTGTATGAACGGATTGCTCCTCACTTCAGTGATGCACGCTACAAAGCATGGCCCAGAGTGAAGGAGTTCCTATTAGGCTTAGAGCCAGGAAGCATTGTAGCAGATGTGGGTAGGTGAAAACAAAATGTAGAGGAAGAAGCTAAGGCTACATCCCCATCCCCACCCAACCCAAGTACCCTCTTGTCAGAAAATTACAAACAAAAATAACTAGGCCTAATATAAGGGAGTTGTTTAATATTTGAAAACTTTGCATAATTTGTTACTTTTATTGAAAGTTTGCAGATGATGGCTTTTACAGCAAATTTATGAATACCCCAGACAGATTAGGCAGTCCTATTGGTTGAAAGGTGGTCACATGACCATGTTTATCTGGTTTTAAGCAGCTGATAAAAACATAGCTGGAGCTGTATAAGACCGGTTGGCTAATGCGTGTTGCGCGCAAGCTTACGCGGGCGCTAATAACACGTCATGCAATCAATTCATACCGATGCTCATTGTAAGCCAATTAGTACGCGCACATACGTACTTGTGACCATTTAGTGTCGGGTGAAATTAGGAATGACAGGAATTGAAAATTTATTAAACATAAAAAAGTTGTACAGATTTGTCTACATTATTATGCTTTTTAACAAAAAAGGCATATTTATTTTGGGCGAGCTGGGAGGCAGAGTGAGCCTATGTAATGGCGATTTCTGGCCGTCCGTCCAGCCATCTGCATTCAATAGATGTTAAAGTTTTAGCATCAAGCTTCAACATTTATAATTTGAGTGAAACCATTAGGCCTATAAAGTGACAGCCATGTTTTGTGTTTCTCTACCAATGTTTTTAAAGAATTGTTAAAATTTTGGGACTAGTGTTTGTTTTGTTTATTTGTTTTTTGTTAAACATTGCCCTCATGACCTTAATTTGCTTAAAGAGCCATCTTCATAATGATGTTTTGGAACTAAATTTGAACTGATTGCAACACAACAATAGACATGTACACGTAGATTTCAACAAATAAAAATCGAAAATCATGACTACGCCAACAGTTCCACTTGACTGAGCTGAAACTTGACTGAGCTGAAACAGTGACTTATGCTGCCATGGCGACTATCATTTGTTCCTAGCCTATAAGTTTCTTTTCCCAGTCGGCCCTCCCCCATCTGAGCCCCTTTGCCACATTTTAAACCAAGTAGGTAGTAATCAAGTGCATGTTTGTTATGTCCCCACCCCTTTGAACATCAGTTGATCAAAAGGATCGTTTTTTAATAGCCCTATATCTGGCGATCCACAGCTCGCCATGGCAGCTTTCGCTGTTCTATTTTATTTAGTTCTTCTGATGACAAGAAAGTGCCTTTCACAGTATCAGGTAACTGAAAATCAGTCATAATATTACACTCATTATGTGAGTACACACAGGTACCAGTTTTAAAGCAAATCAATTATTTGAATGAACACCAACAAATTACATTTTTTTCACATTGCTAAATCATTACTTTTAGTGTGATACATGTACATGTACCACATAAAATGAAGGCCTAGAGTTTATGGTTTTGTGACAAACAGAGGACATGTGCATTAGACCAGATCTACAGACAGACATGGATGGGTTGGCATAGAGTTCTTTACATTTGATTTATTAAATATCTATTAATTTCTTTACCTTACCCTTACCTGAACATAAAGACTTTGACAAAGTCAGAAAGGTATAAATATTTGTGACAAACGTACTTGTCGTTACTTGCAAAACCTCGGCTGTGAGGTATGGCCAAGGATTTTAACACAATTCAAAAGGTGTTAGAGTCAGTGCCTTGTTTGTGGTTTTTTTCAATGTAGGGTAATCTTTTTAAAAATAAACTAGTAATATCAACCTTTCTCGCCCCCAAACAGTGCCAAAAGGGACATTTTAGAGCTAAAAAGTGGCTCGACAGAGCATCTAGGACCACAAAGCTAGGACCCCTTAAGCGGGCCCCAGACCCACGGGTATTGGTTTTGCACTCTGTGCTCACCAGTTGTCTTTGTAAAAAAACAAGCACCCCTAGGCAAAAATGCATTCCAGCTTCCTGAATCTATACAAAGAACTGTACATATGCAACATTTAGGCTATCAAAATGATTGTGTGCCTTTAAATGAATTTTCCAGGGTTCTGAGTTTTACAAAAACCTGATTCTAATCTTGATTCTGGATCTTGCATTAAAAAAAAAGTTCATCAAAAACATAAGTTCTTTTACACACAGTTCCAAAAATGCAGAAACGAACTTGTCTTGCATCTTAAAATTGAACTTTGAAATTGAGTTTATAAATGCAATTAATCCATTATGCATTGTTCCAATGAGAAGTTTGTTAAATTTGATGTATATTGCACCGTCGTTAATTTTACATTATGTATTATTTACATTATAATGTTTTATAACCTTTTAGATAGTCCCTTATTCAAACTCACCTTTATGCAATACAGAAATCAAGTGATTATTCCATTACTCAATCCACACAAACTCAGCATTTCGCTAAATGTTACAATCACTTCCATAATTTCCTATATGAGAAGGATTTTTTTATAAACTCACTCCAAATTGGACATCAGGTATTGGATGACCCTGAATAATATTGATTTTATTCAAAGACACAAATTATAAGTAAGGGGCTCCTTCCATTTAAAATCACTTGACATGTCTATTGTTTTATGAAATTGCTTTTTCAAGATTCAAATTCAGCAATTCTATCATCTTTTCTAATAAAATTCATTTTTCGAGTGAGTTACAACGCACACTTGTGATGCAGTTCTCCATTCTGGCCATCTCAGCATAAGGTCATGTTAGTCATATGATCCCTTCTCGAGTTGAAAAGTGTTTTCTTCATCATTATAAATCCAGCTTAAAAGGCATTGTCTTGCATTTCTAAGAAACAGTGTGTATGACTTGCATTGGGAAGCTACTCCGTCACATTTTCGTTTGCGTCCACAATATCCACAGGTAACCAATACACTCTACCGTTGTTGTATTTGCTCGAGGCTCAGTCCAGTGGGAATTACAGAGAGTGTCATTGTTCATCATTGGGGTGTTTCTTCCATTTTCATGTATATTTCTCTAACAAAACTTGAATCTTCTATTTTAAAAAAACCAACAATCATTGTTCCTGATGCATCTGGCAACATTGAAGCTTAATGATGCATCAGTCAATACTGAGCTCTCATTCTGCTGTTTTATGGAGAAGGCATTAATGATGAACTATAAATTCAATTCATTAAACTCAATTCTCAAAAAATAAATGATTCATCATCACTTCCACGTGTGGTACAGTCTCCCCTGATGCAAATCAAACATCTACATGTATATAAATCTATAAGCAAGTCACAAATTTTCAATTAGGTTCGGAAGATGATGCCATGTATCATGCAAGGTCTTTCCTGGAAAACATTTACCAGCAGCCACAATCTAATTAAATCTTATGGTAGGTGAGTACACACACTCGGAACACAGCCACCCTTGAAATGCCTCGACCAAAAATCAATTCTTGGACTTATTAGAGAGAGCATAGAAACAACAAATTGACCTGCGCCATAATTTCAAGACCGGTATTGTCAATAGGGTTTCCACTGTTACTACGTTGTCTTGGATTGGATAATGAAGCCTTGTCATAGCAACCAGAACTCAATCTAGCTGTGTATGTCTGATTTTCGTTGGCTTCTATCCTTCCTCTCATTAACTTATCATTCAGTTCTGTCTGATAAATTTGTCAACCCATTTTTGTGGAGAAATGGCCTCTTGACTGGGCCGGGTTGCAGATGTTCAACATGTATGGATTACAGCATAACGGAAATGGCACGCGTGTAAATCGTGTAGGGAACATTATATTTTCATTGATACTCCCAAGTGTTGTACCCGCTGCATTTACCTATGCGAATGGAATAGATCTTTGCTAATTCATGGCTCCTAATGAGGTCATTTCTTGTTCAGATAGTCCACTTGTGCACACGTTGTCTAAAGCAATATGCATTTAACCAGGTGACGTTGGATGGTGTGCCTACACGCCAATAATTTTCCATGTCAGAAATTGGATGACGTGAACTTGGTATTTTTGTGTGAATTCGCAAGACTGAAACATTCCATCTCGGAGCGTGCACAGCCCATGCACTCACTGTGGAACACTTCGTTTCACCCACACAAAGAGGACAGATGGTACTGGAAATAATGCTGAAATTCTCCCTTTATGTGGGGGTTATTGTGTAATCCCTGATTCCAGACCTTTGTCCTTTTGTTATAAGAAGAGAATTACGAGACATCGAGAGGCTTCCACCATTGTTTATCATTGTATTTCGGCTCAGTGGAGGTAAATTTGAGTGAGCTGAGACTCCAGCATTGGTTCCGGCTGTGGGATTAATTGTAGGGCATGTCTCATGGCCAGGGTTTTGCCATTCATTCTTAATGAATCTGATATTTCCTCGATAGAGAAACAAAAAAATCCTGGTGCTTCAATGAGAATCTTTGTTCTCTTGCCTTTATTTAGTCAGGGTTTCTTTGTGCCAGTGGTATTCTCAAAGAAAACTAATTCCAGCCATTCTGATAAATTATCCCCGTCAGGTGGCACATTAAAAAAAGAACCCTGTCAAGTGGTTTAAGACATTTAGATACAAATATGACAAATTTCTGATAAAAAAAGAAAATAAGATATTTTGAAACACCGAACCGAAAATCTTTGTCTTGATTATGAAAAAATCAACTCCAAATAATTTGTTTTCAATATGGGAAAAATTGGAGCCAAAGATATTATCATTTACAATGTATGATGTAATGTACATAATGGTGTTTTTATGAATATAGGCAGTATGTCAAGTCAGCATACAACAGCCTCCTCTGAGCAGGTTTAGCAAGCAAGCAGTTGAATACAGAGAGTAATTTTAATATGAAAAATATAACTGGTTCATTGAATAAATAGTTATTCATGAATAAGAAAAATTATACACTGCACATGTTACATACTGCCTGATGGGCAGCAAATGATTTAAGTTTCATATTTGTTATAAAAAATTGATCCTTTTTTACATTGACATGTACACTCCATCAAGGTATCCTATTTTTTTTTAGTGATTTCACAGGATGAAAATATTAAATCAGTGTACAAATCCAGAAATATAAAGCTACTTAAATTGCTAATTATACAGTACCCTTTTATTCCATAAGCCAATACATGAATTGCTTGATTATGTTCATGTTGACCATCCCTATGTATTTAACAAATCAAAATATAATATTAATATAGAATTTATATAGCACCAATATCATGAAAAACATGCTCTAAGGCACTTTACAGAAAATTGATAAGGAAATAATAACAAAAAATGTACTGTTAAAAAGCTGCTTTTTCAAATAAAAACTGGAAGTTAGCGATAAAAATCATCTGTTAAAATGTATTTAAACATTAAGGTATTAAAAATTTAAAATATTAGGACATAAAGTATTTAAAAGAAAGCAATAAAAGGGCTTCATTAAATATATCTTGCCCTGTAATTTGTTTGTGTTCTTGAAAATGTAGGAACTCATTAGCAAATCGGGGAAAAAAAACCACAAACATCTATTGGATAAAAAGAAACCATCAGTAAATTTTGAAAAATAAGAGTGCCAACCGTGCTAATATAGAGAAGTTACTCCAAATTTATTGACAGAAGTACGATTCCAATCGGCAAACCAGGAAAGTACATGCTAATGATGTTAAATTTGCTCAATCTCATCTCAAGCAATCTAGCAGAAAAAAAGTATCGATTTACAGAAAAGGTCACTGGTGATTCACAACAGCGGCAGTTTAGAATCTTCACTCATCTCAACACAGTCCCTGAAAGTAGAGGTTTGCTCGTGTGTGCTATAATGCACTTACCAAAAGAGTAATTTGCCGTCTGAAGGAACATGCATAGACCTGCCTGATCATCAAGTCATCATCATCTCCCTAAGAGCTAGAGGTGGATTAGTGAAGCAGATTCCCTTCATTCTGAGTTCTTCTGATGAAAACAGAAATCACCTTGGGGGACATATATGTCTAGGAAAGATGGGGGTGGGGTGGGGGATGGCAGTGAGCATGTGAGGTGAAATGAATATTTGCTAAGATATACTGTACATGTATACACTCATAGACAGATATGACACTAACTTTGTCTGTATTTACATTAACAAATAACTTCTGGTTGTTCGCTTCCATATCCATCAAAGTTTTCACACACGAAGAGCAAAATTCAGTGGCTCCTGCTCAAAATTCTGTTTTGAATGAGCAATGCATGTACATTACATTAATACAAGTCCTTTACATGCATACATATTTGACATTAAAACACTAGTTGGTTTGATTGTGTACTCTTGTTCATATTAAAGCCCCAGTTCAACACTGGTAAACTGACTGTAAATGCTTCCATTCTTTGCACAAATCAAGATTTTTGTTATAAAACCAACCTGTGAAAATGACAGCTTAGTTCGTTGTTTCCTTTGCGAGAAAACGGTAAAATGCATTCAGCATTTTTGTACGCATTCCTAAAGTTTTCCTCTCACTGAGACGAAAACTAATTTTTGATCTTACTTAATTTATTTTTTCAAAACGATAACACTTCAGGCAGAAATATTTCAAGGAAAGTTTTCTACCATCATTATCTTTATACCATGTATACCAGGGTATATGTAAATCTGTGAACATTTATGTTTTTCTTCTCACCAATGTTGAGCTTGGGCTTTAAACCACTTGAACACTTTTTACAGGAAAACAATCCTCTTTGAATGATTAGGGAGATCAGATGAACGGTAAGATACAATCATGTAGAACAAGACTGAATATGTTCTTCATGATTGTACCTTATCTTATATAACAAGCTATATTTGGACAGTATAAGACATACTGAGGAATAGATCTGGACAAGATACTTGAAGGAAGGTGAAGACAGTCTGAAAGGGATAGAAAGACAACATGTTATGTGAGTGGTGCCCAATGTCAAAAACAGGCAGTTCTCGGAAATAGTGAAATGGCATTAAAAGTGAGGTCAACCAAAACATCAGCCAGGATGTCAGCGTGATGTGATTTTTATGTTTGGTAGTAAATCATTTTCTTATAGGCCCTAATTAGGAGTTATTTGAATGCTTTTATTCGCATTTATTTGATGGGCAAATAAACTCAGTTTTGAGTTGTAAGTCTTGGCAGGAAGTGTCTGATTTTGACATAAAACGTCACAAGCGGTTTAGTGCATCGTACTCAAGTTCTGGTGGCTAAGTCATCAGGATGTGGGTTCGAATCCCGGTCATGACACTTTTGTCCTTGAGCAAGACACTTAACTATAATTGCTCCAAATAGGGGAAGAGGCAGTTATGTTTGTCTCGCAACAAATTCTTTTACCCCTGCCATGTTTTTAGCTGCGCTGTGAAGAGACTTGGGTTTATATCTCTCAATGTCTTGTTTCTGCGTATTGGGGCAGGTTTCTATCCCTTTAAAAAGTAGCCTGCACCTCGAGTGGCCTTTGGGCCTTGTGATGTGCGAATTACATTAAAAAAAAAAAAAAAACCAATAACAGTAATAAACCGTTGGTGTGGTTTGTGTCTCTTGACACCTGTTTCATGACTGACCTGGCCAAACGCTTAATTAAAGTGTGAGAATGTTACACATTTTGCCTCACTGAGACAAAATCTCAATTCTTATGCAAAACTCCATCTTTTGTTGGAAGTCAAACTTCTCATCTTGTCTTTTCAGGCTGTGGCAATGGAAAATACCTTGGAATCAATAAACAGATTTACAAGATTGGATCCGATTGTTGTTCAACCCTGGTCAACATTGCCCATCGTGCTGACCATGAGGCCATGGTATGTGACAACATCCGTCTTCCTTACCGAGACAACAGCTTCGATGCTGTCATCTCCATCGCTGTCATCCATCACTTTGCCACCACAGAACGACGAGCTCAAGCGTTGAATGAACTAGCAAGGATATGTCGTCCTGGTGGACAGATCATGATCTACGTTTGGGCAATGGAACAGAAACTAAGAAAGGTCAGTGTACTTTATCATCTACAGTTTGTTGGATTGTGGAGAAACTAATAATCTAATAGCAGGATGGTGGAGGAGAGATGGAATACCCTATCTATAAAAACATAACCAATACGTGGCTAATTCCACACTAATGGGCACAAAACTGTGACATTTTAGGGAAACGTGGGGTATTAGTAATCCTAACAAGAAGTAATTTTGTGTTGTATTTTGGTCTCTGTTAACATTCAAAGCCTATGACAATTATACTTTAAAAATGTGGAAAATTTCCCAGTATTTAAGAAACTGGAGGAGATAATCTACAAGATTTATACGCATGTAACCGCGTGCAAAGTGGACAGACATTTTGTTGTAAATTGGTAAAAATCATACTAAAAGTAACTGATTGACCAAAGTTTTATCAAAGTATGATTACAGACCCTTAATTATAATTACATGTACAAGCCAAAACTAAGACAATCCTCTGTTTATTTATGAAATTACAGGGTTTCTTTCAGAATTTTAACGCGTGTAACGAGGACAAATTTTTGTCACAAAGTGTCTGTCCTCGTTACATGCGTAACATATTTTTCATTGTAACTTCCTTAATTCAAATAGGAATGTCTCAGAATTGGCTGCATACAACCTGTAAGGGTATGGAATGTTAATGGAACACAATCTGATGCACTAATTTATTCTATTTTCACTTCCCTGGCTATTCTGTCTGTCTTTCGTTACACGCGTAACAATTTTTAACGACTCTGTAATTTCTTAGCAATTAAAAAATATTTTCTCATTTGTTTGCAAGAACAATCATTTAAAGCATTGGAATATACTTCACAAAACTGGGGCACAAAAGTTACTCAATTCCTCTCTCCTATGCCTCATTGTCAAACTTATCTTTTTGGTCCATTAGTATGGAAATACCCACAAGTACAGTGAGTTTACAGGCAAATTCAAACAAAGCCAGCAGTAACTAGAGAGGGGGACAGGAGCTGCCCCTCCCCCTCCCGCTCAGAATCCTTTCCCCCTCCTTGCCCCCCCCCCCATGGGAATGTTAAAAATGTACATATGAATGCTTTGATACATTAAATGGCCCCCAAAATATGTCTTTGTCCCAGCTTCCCCCTTCAAAATGAAAATATTTGGTTACACCAGACTGCTTTCACTCTACCAGCCTAGCATGTCAACAGTTTCCTTTTGTAGACCAAGAGAGTTCACATACTTTTATGTGGGTTTGGTATGGCTAGTTCTTTTCAAGTCTCTCCATTTTATATGCTCTTTCCTTGATGTCTGTAAATAAGGGCTATAATGATTGTCAAGTTTCTTTGTTGTCCTAATCTCACATTCACACATCAGTGATTGACTTTGAGTGCATTTGTGCTTTGTGCACATTTTGTTAATATGCATCAACTTTCTGGTTCCCTGCCTGAGAGCTTGACATACATGTGTATGTAAAGAGTATCAGACATGACTACATGTATGTACAATACATGGGTAAATATCAAGTGCTTAAGTCATGAACAAGAGCCCTCTCTTTGTGATCCTTGGCATATTGTTTGCATTAATTTAATTTTGAAAAGTGTTTTCCTTCCCACAGTTTCACGCTCAAGATGTTTTGGTTCCGTGGCATTTGCAACCTAGGAATCTCAAAAACAAAGGCAAGTAAAAACAAAAAAAAACGTACCAAAATAGTTTCAATGTGTTACAGTGATTGCCATGGTAGTCAAATAAAGTATACTTGTTGTGTACTTATAAATCCAAAACGAATTGTTTCTCATCTTAAAAGCTGTTCTTGGTTTAGCTACATAAAAAACAAATAACACTGACATCTCTAAACACAAAAACAAATGGTGGTAAATGGCAAGACTGGGAGTTAATGTATGTACTCACTAACTCCACTTAAATCCGTCAAACTTACTGAAGGAAGGTACAGCTACATGTACATGTACCTCTTGAGATTCTTTTGACTCATTCCCTGAAGTTTAAATCAATCTGCTGTTGCCCTAAAGTGTGCAGTTTGTTGAGTTTCACGTTCACTAACCGGTTGACGCCGGATTATGTGTATACACGCCAATATTGTACCTGCCAGAAATCAGATGATGTGTAAACGCCCCCTTGTGTAAAATTTGGAATACCAGAACAAATGCTGAAATTAACCCGAAATTAGCCCATTATGCAGGGGTTATTGTGTAATCCCTGATTCCAGACCTTTGTCCTTTTGTTCCAAGAAGAGGATTACGAGACATCGAGAGGCTTCTACCATTGTATATCATTGTATTTCAGCTCGATGGAGGTACGTCTGACTGAACTGAGATTTCAGCCCTGTTTCTGGTCTTAGGACCAATTCTCGGCCATGTCTCACGGCCGAGGTTTCGGAATTCATGGTGTATAAAAAATGATATTTTCTCGATAGAGAAACAACTAATCCCTGTGCTTCAAAGAGAATCTTTGTTCTCTTGGCTTTGTCAAGTCAAATTTACTTTGTGCTAGAAAATAATCTTGTCAGGCTGGAAGGAAAAAAACGGAAGATTTCCAGCAGTAACTAGAAGCATATACAAACCCATGAAATAGGACCTGAAATTTTGAAGCTGCACATGAATTGAAGCAAAAGTTTCAGAGACTAACAAACACTTTGGCAGTGGAAGGAAATTGCTCATCTTGTAGAGACATTTAAAATTTTGAATTGTGTACTTGTCTTTTCAGATCGATCAAGAAAGTTTCTTCCAAATGTTTCTACCAGCAATGGCTCTTCTATGGAGTATGATAGTGGGAAAAAGTCATCGCATAAGTTGAAGATGCAGAGCTTCCCCACTGCTGCGGGTAACACTTACAGTATCTCTCATTCTAGTCTCAGAAGACAGCCATTTATACCCAGCCAGGGTTCAACTGAAATTGTGAATGGATTGAGCAAGCCGGGCACCAAGCATACAAGAAACCCCCTCTTCAGGACAAATTCTGATCAGGGTTATGATCCAATCACCTATGCAGAGAAGAGTCACTTCAAGAGGTTGCTCCTTCCAACGCGTTCCGACTCTGTTGATGAGGTCTTCCTGAACATCAGTACTGAGGAGGATCACATCACTTGCAAAGACCTGTTTATCCACGACATCACCAATACCAAATCCCACCACTCGGTGTCGAAACAAGCCGGCCCAAAGAAAGTAAACGGGACTTCTCCAAGAATGTCATCTACTGAAGGAAAGGAACACAGGGAAACAGTGGAAGAAGCCTCGTCCTTGTTTGATAGTTTTACGTCAACTGCAACCCAGATACTGCGTGCAATATCCAGGCAAAGTAGCCTTGAAATAGAGAAACCGTCTCCAAAAGAGGAAGTCAAAGGTAAGGGACTTGAGATGTCCACCTTTAGCAAAAGCGTTATATTTGGTGATCCAGAAATCAATGGACTTGTAGAGCAAGATGTTTACTTAAATTGTAATGGCCATAAAAGTGTTCCAAATTGCTACTCTCAGGGAAATTCAAGTAATTGTGCAATAGATATTTTTTCAAAGTTAACTGTAGATACACCAGCTGCTGTAAATAATGGCATAACTTCAGTGCAGAATGGCTTCTCATCGGACAAAGAATGTAAACCAGATGGTATTCAGCAGACCCTTCCTTCAGTATGTGACGCTAAGATCTACAACTCAAGTACGTCAATTCAAATCAAGCCACTCCAAACCGTTCAGCCCATCGTTGGGATAAACTGTGTGACAGCCCAGGGGGAGGCTTACCATAAATCCCACCCTTTGCGACATTTGCCACACATGGGCATCAGCAGAGAGAGGGATTCCTCAGTGGAATCTGTCTCCTCCTCTGATGATAGCCTCACTGCCTACCCTGTAGAGTTGAAAAACTCAGACCAAAGTTTTCATATCAAGTCTGCTGAACAAGCTGAAAGTAACCCAACTTGTACCTTTCCAGATAATCCGTCCAAGAAACATAACAGAACACTTAGTGATTCCGATTGCATCCGGGATTCATTTGTACCTGTTGCAAATGGACATGGTCGGAGATCAGTTTCATGTGACGGGGATGCTAATTACAATAACATAGCATCTAGTGTAGTTCCCACTTCAACTCAAAATTCTTCTCAATGCAATGGCAGCGTTACAAATTGTACCTTGGAGCAAGTAAAAAGTGACCAAGAACCAAACACTGTAAAATCAAAGTCAAAAACTAAACAACAATTAGAACTGAAATCATTGCAAGATACTGAGCTTAATTGCAACAGACAAGCTGATGAGCTTGCTTCAACCAAAGATACAAGTACTCCAACTCAAAATGGCAATTCACCTGAAGATAAAAAGCTCCCTAAGAATTCCCCTAAACCTGTTGGTCCACTCCATAAGAATGACCCCTCACTCTATCTACGTTACTACCATGTATTTCGTGAAGGGGAATTAGCGGAACTTATTGAACAACACGTTGACAGTCTGCATATAATACGTAACTACTATGACCATGCAAACTGGTGTGTCATTGCAGAAAAGGTACAGGTTTGGACCATATGAGCAAAAAGTGATGTTAAGCGTTGTCTGCTTTAATGGCTTCGGCAGTGGCAATGGTCAGAATTCTTCAAGATTGTCTTCAAGACGGCCATAACCAAAGTTGAAGCCACTTGATTCAGACCTGGGTTAACACTTACATAGTATTGGAGTATTGCTTATAGAGAACAGGGATCTTAAGGATTATTAATACTAATAATACGCAGTTCGTATATAGCACTTTATCACATCTGAGGGCGTCTTAAAGTGCTCATTATGTTTTTTCTACAAGGTATGTGGAGCTAGTTCAAATTATAAGACCCATTTATTTACATAGCACCATGTAATGGTTTACAAGGTACTGTGGTGCAATCTGCAGCCAACCATACCAGAAAACACCAGGGCAAACTCCTTCTCTTAACTCTAAATGTACTGGGTTCTTTTGCATGTGTTACACAACGCAAGGGACCGACGGCTTTTTGTCCCATCCGAAGGACGTAGCAGTAATGGTTAAGTGTCTTGCTTAAGGACACAAGTGTCACGACCAGGACTTGAACCCACACTCTGCTGATCAGAAACACCAGAGCTTGAGTCCGGTGGACTAGACTGCTTGGCCATGACATGCCACAGATTCTAAATTCAAACGCCATAGTTGCTGTTGACATTTTCATTGTAATTTGCTGAGTTTGAATCTACCCCCAGTATTATTTCCTTATATGTTATACTAACAAAGGATCTCATTTTAAACAGGGTCGGTGCGGTTTGTAAGTGCCTGAAAATATAAGAGTGAATACATTTTCAGGCAATGGTTAGAGGTGATTATGTTATCTTTTATAATGATGTACTGTAGGCACAAAATGTATTGGAGTTTTGTTGTGCCGTGTTTATGCAAATGTTTTGTCTGTATTTTGAATACTTAAAACATTGGAAGGGTTTTCAAAATGTAATTTTTTCACCTCTATAGTGCAAGGGGTATTTTGGGCAATACATTCTATCAGTTGTTAGGAAACTGATATTCTATCAAGGTGCTGTTTATTATTGTTGTCATTCTAACATTCCATGTAATGTTCGCATTCAGTTTCATATTTCTTTTGTTTGGGTTTCAAAATTTATAGATTACCCAGTTCACGCCGGGGATCTTCCATTTTTTCCCATCCAGCCTGGCAGGATTATTGCTCAGAAATGCAGGAATCTTTTTTTCTTTGAGAGTACCGCTGACCCAGAGCCATGACTAAACAAAGCCAAGAGAACAAAGATTGTCTTTGAAGCACCGGGATTTGTTCTTTCTCTTTTGAGAAATTACCATATACAGGCACCGTGAATCACAAAACCTCTGCTACAGCCGAGGAGGTCTCGTAATCCTCTTCTTGGAAAAAAAAGCATGAAGGTCTGAAATGGGGCATTACACAATAGCCCCCGCATAATGGGTGAAAATCTGCAAAATATTTAGCACCTTCAGTCCACTTTGTGTGGTTGAAAGAAAGCGTTGCACAGTGAGTGCATACTCTGTGCATGAACAACAAAATGTCTGTGCGACCTTTGTTCTGGTATTCCAAATTTTTCACAATGGTGCGTTTACCTGTGGCCCGTTTGCTGGCTTGGAAAAAAATGGTGTGTGAACAGGTAATCCGGCATCAACTGGTTTAAAGGTAGAAATATTTTTTCAGAGAAATAGCTTTAAAAACTGTTGTTTAATTATAAACAACAAAAAGAGTGTGTGTCTGCTGTTTGTATCATTAATTCTGCTCAAATGTAACTCAATGTGCAAACTTAATTTTAATGGCAAATGGACTTTTGTGATGCTCTGTGGTTTCATTCATTACTAGTTTTGGCTGGCAACATTTTTTCACCTACGCATTTTAATTTTGAAAATTGTTTGTTGAAGGCATTGTAATTGCAATACAATTTTTTATGTATCCATTTTAAACCCTGTGTTATTGTTGCGATTGACAGAGCACAGAGGTAAGTTTTGTGTGTCAAACATGTTTGCTGGGCTGTACTGGATTATTTATAAGGAATAAAAAAGCAATCTAAATGCAATTTATTACCCAAGGGGTTTGGTCCACTGATTGAAGAAGGTAGTCTGTTTTTATTGAGTTTAACATCAGTGCGATAGAGTCACATGGATACCATTCTGAGTCTGTAATGCCTTGAAATCACTTTCTCTTGGGAGGAGAAACTGCTCACAGTGTTGCTTCTACCTTTTTCAAATTATTGAACAGACCCAAAGCAGAAGAGTAAATAAAGCCACTGGTTGCACAGTGTAATAACTGGTTCTTCAATAACATTCGTGTTTGGGAGTGAGGAGGGGGGCTGCTCAGAAAAAAACGTTTGATATACAATTTTTGAGAGGTAGTTAACATCCTGTTAACCGGATGCCAAGTCTTGCATGACATCATGTTCTGCATGAAATTGTTAATTGTACGTTTGTGTCGCTGAAAACTTGTAGTATGATTACACCGGGAGTGGTCGATTTTGTTATAATAGACTGATCCATTAAGCCCCGCCCACTACGCACTCACATGTTTGTCAGACTTTTGGTTGTGCAATCACGTCTGTGATTGGTCAACACAGCAAGGGCGGGGCTTAATGGATCGGTCTATTACACGGACTATCGCTAGTGACAGTGTTGAAGCATAATTTCAACTTTTTTGTCGTTTTTAATGCTGTTATGAAATGAGCTGAATCTTTTACCAGTCATTTTCGAGACAGACACGTTTTCTAGACAGAATCTGTGACACTAGTCATGCTATCACTTTGGTTAAAATGGACTGGCTATTTACAGAGAAAACATCTTTATAAACTTTCCTTCAAACAACTTAAACCCAGCTGTGGCATAATGATTTGAGCTCTTATTATTTGACCAGTTTGAAGTTTGAGCGCTTTTATTGAAAGGCCATACTGTGAGACTGAAAGATTGTTTAACTAGACCAACTCTTGAATGTAATATTATGTTCTATAAAGATTGTTAACACTACCAACACTATTCTGAGTTTAATAGTTAACATGGTAAAAGTAAATGTCATTAAAGACGAATCATTTTTAGCCCTTAAGTGGAAGTGCTGCGCGCCGTGCCACCATTGGCCACCACTCTGACAGCGCAAGGTTTGGTACACAAAAAGCGTTGTCTGTTTTACTTTTTATGCAAATCTAGTGTCTTGCTCATTGATTTACACAATTTCCCTGATAGGACAGCATGACACAACGATGAAGAACACTGACCCATAAATATTTACAACTAAACAGAAACTGTTTACCTCGTGAAATGGAACAGTCAATCTTACCTTGCGATAGAATTCCTCCCATTGCACTCTGAGCCACTCAGTATTTGTGTATGATAGCATTGTTTGTATTCATTATACAAAGGTTTTAATAACTGATCAAAATATCAAACATTCCCCCATGATATGCAAAATACATGTCCACCCCATTACGCATAATTGATAACAAAATATTTACAGAAGAAATGAAATGTTTCTATGTATTTTGACTAGTTCTTTAGTATCAATCGTACAATATAATGAGCCGATACTGCAGGAGTCGCCAACTGAGACTATAAATGAACAGACCTCTTGATAGCTACTTAGTAGTTTTGTATCAATCTTTGTCTACCTTTATAAACCGTTTGACTTAACTAGCTGTTTTTGAAACAATTATTCTAATTGTTTTATTGGACAAGCTGAAGCAGGAAAGTTGTACATGGAATGTCTGAACCCTATTTAAATTTGCAAGAAATTGACATGTTTGTGTTCCTATAAAGAGTCTGAGTATGTAATATTCCCTTTTAGTAGCAGTTTTGCTGTTTTCCTAAAGTGAACAGGTACTTTATAATTATTTGTGGCAATATTTTATACCCATTAGATGTAGTTTATGCTTTATTTATTACATTTTTATTATTATTATTATTATTTTGTAATGATAAGATGATATGGTGCTGTGGATATAACTTATACAATTTTACATAAACAATGGACAGTATTTTATTCATTTATTCGAGAAATGAATCGTAGTTATTTTCAATTATCCAACTCATTTTGCTAGTCTTGGTTGTCTGTTTTTTATGGTACATAGTTGTTGCTATTAAGTGAACTACATGTATGCATGACAGCAGAATATGGTATGGTTACAACACGTGTCTAAATAGTTGCATGGATGAAGCTATTGGTTGTAAAATAAACTCATAATTATTAGCTTTATTCTTATCTTTCTTTTTAAAGTGTAAGCTGATAAAACAACTATTTCTAACCATCCCTTGTGACACTTGTTTTAAGTATTCCTTTTTGTCAGAAAATTGTTCCTTTTTTTAAACTGATGAAATTGTATAGGTAGTGTGTCCATTTTCCAGTGCTAGAAAATTTCTCACCCTAACGAGTAATCAACATGGTTGACTTGCATGCTGTACATTGAAGTTGGGTGTTGTGGGGGGCATTAGTTGTTCCATGAAAAATTCTAACTACATCCTCATTCCATCTGCTGGCTTTGTATGCTGATGGTCATCATGTTAATATACTTACACATTCATACTTTTACCTCCTATGTATGAATTTTTTACGGTATAAAGATATATTTCCATAGTTTTTTGAAGTTTAATAAGCACTATTAAGTGTAAGATGACAATTGATTGATGGAAGTAGAAAAGTGGTCACCTTTTTTAGACCAGTTTTGATTATGTTTTAGTCAAAATAGGGTACCAAGTGTTGTATTTGTGCAGATCTTTTGTTATTGAAATAAACAAATATGTGTGTGAACAAAATAAGAAACTGTTTGACTGAATGTCTATCAGTGTACCTTTAATAGACCATGTAACCTGTAACATCATATGTTTACAAAAAAGCCACAGAGCCTGGACTTCCTGCAGGCACAATTTGCACATAGCCCAATGGAAGAACACATAAAATCTTATATGGATATTGCACTGTCCGATTTTTATTAACCTTTGATATGAAGAAAGAGGGCACATCTCGAAACTAATCAGCTGTCATTTTTATAACTTGAATTTATTTGGAAATTATGACACAAAATGTGAAGTTTCTCATGTGACCAGTGCAGTATCTTGCCTGCCAGAAAGGCCCTAGAATGTACCAAGTCACTCTTTTTGTAAACAAACGTTACATGGTCTGTAAGTACATCTGTGTTGTGTGTGTGACATAAACCGCTTCCGAAAACTTTAAATCATGGTTGCTTAAACTCTTATACCGTTTATGCTCAACAGTTTTGTCAGTGTATGTCACAATCTCCATTCCACCTGTCAATGACATCTAGGCCTATGCCTGTGAATCAAGTTGGAATGTGCGTGGTTGCCCGACTTGAAGGACCCCTCATTTAAATTACAAGTTTACAAATTTGAACTGTAAAGTAAATGTCACTGACCTGGAATTTAAAATACCAGTAAACAAATCTGAAGTGTAAAGTAGATGTCAGTGACCCTTTGTTTGTATTATCCTTGCAATGGAGGACTACGCACATGATTTTGCACCCCCCCCCCTCTTCCCCATGCCCAGATAAACAGCAAATATAAACAGATATAACAATTACTGATTCAATCAAAATTGGACTACACCAAATAAAATTGTTGTCTGGCAAAATAGATTTTGAGACGACTCACACGTACGCCCACACAATATCAAATTTGACATTGTTTTACTTAATACTTTAGGCAGCGGCGTAGCGACTGTGGGGACACCCCCTCCACATATTTTTCTTAAGTCGGCATTTAGAGCCCAGTCTGCAAATTGAGCAACAAACATTCGGCAAGCATAGAGCCCTGAGTTTGCCGACTAAAATCTTTATTTAAATCCTTGTTGTGTGGAAAGTCAAACTTTGAATTACTGAATCGGCAACGTGCGGGCCTCTAAGCTATGAAAAGATTTACATCCGTATAGAGCGTCCGGGGGCTTTACCCCCGGACCACCCCTGCAGCCCATTAGACTTTATTAGGGGCATTAGTTTACATGTCCAAAATCAAAAACGTTTATTTTTTCGGCAGCTTGACAGCCCTTTTTAAGCCATGAAAAAAACTCAAATTATTGAAGTGTCCGGGGAATTCGCTCCTGGACACCCATTAGAATCGTTGCCTCCAGAAGTATTTAAAGTTTGAATTTCAAAATTAAGCGACTATTTTCGGCAACTTGACGGTCTTCCTAAAAACAAACACTTAAACCCGTAGAGCGTCCGGGGGCTTGCCCCCTCGACCCCGACAAGAATTTGTGTCCATGAATTCAAACGGGGTTTGCAAAAGAAATTACGGTTTTCAAAGCTTGCATTTCTAATATGAGTCGTCGAACGCTCAGCATCGGGGCCATTTTAAACATTGGAATCACTCAGAAACCTCATGAGCGTTCGGGGGTTAAAAACCCCACATGTACGTGAGTCCCACGTCATTGCGCTTTTACTTTCATTTGGTAATGTCAGTCTGCAAATTTAGGCTTCCACCCCCCCCCCCCCCTCCCCAAAGAAAGTGCCTTCGCTACGCCGCTGACCTCAGGTAAATATTAGAGAGAAAAAACTGTAAACTCATTTTTGTACGACATTTTGCATGTAGGCCTGCTTGATCGTTTGGCAAAATATTGTAACAAAATTACAAAGTTTGTCCTGTACGTTTTATGTTAATGTTAATTATTGACAAAACCCTTTGTTGGTCACTTTTGCTCAGGTTGAGTTGACCCATTTTTTTTATTTTTTTTTTTACATGGTTTGCAAGACCACAGTAAACCAGCTTCATTGTTGTTCATATAGTCCTTGCTCTTTGGTTACAGTATTGTACTAAAATAGCGTTCCCAACCTGTCTCAATCAGAATTGACTAATTGATATATAGTTGCCTGTCTTGAACAGCCATCAAATAGGTTGTGTTAACTTGCACTTTGATTTACTTTACGGAAGATAATAATATAATCTAATAATGGGTACAATCTAGTTTGCCAGTGCGTCCAAATATCAAGTAGGGAGTATAGGGATAAAGTTCGCCGTTTACCCCAATTCCTTTATTCTCGATTAACGGAATAGAAATTTCCGGTTCCATAGTGGCTATATAAGTGGACATCATGAAACTGTTGGTATTTACCACTTCCATTTGAAGAGTTAGCATTCTGTAAAATATATTCATTGTTCCCATTCGAATGAAGTGAAAGAGTGTAGGCCTACTTTGTAGTTGTTGATAGTCGTTACAGTTGGATTAACCACAGAGGAACTGCTCCTTGCTCTTTGGATAAGCGCTTCAAAACAACAAAAGATACACTGAATTGTGGATATTGGCAGAGTATCACGCTTCACAAAAAAAGCACTATGAGAACAACTCGAGATTAACTTTTAGGTCCAGAACACCATTATCTCATATCAGCAGGCCTCGTGCTTCAAGATGTACTCTTCGTTGCAAACACAGGAAGAAGGCAAACACCAGATCAATGTCACGGAGGCGACCCCAGCAATTCCTCTTAACGAGAAGGAAAGCGGGCAGGATTCCGGCTCAGCTGACGAAGCGATTCCAAAGAGAGAAACTTGGGGAGGACGCTTTGAGTTCATTCTGTCTGTAATGGGTTATTCCATTGGGCTTGGCAACGTCTGGAGATTTCCATATTTATGCTACGAAAACGGTGGAGGTGAGAAGTACAAAAAAATACATGGACACTTTATTTCTACTGACTGTATAACTGACAAACATTTTATGCTGTCTCTTTGTTGCTTTGGTTCTTTATTGAACAAAGATCAGGTTCATTTATGGTCAAAATTATTAGGTGTACGTTACTTTAATAGCTCATATCTAATGTGGTTTTCTGTTCAAATATACAGGTGACAGTGATTCAGACCTTTTATCAACCAGTTAGTGTTATTTAACATTTTTCAATGTTGTTTTTAAGGTGCATTTCTGATTCCTTATTTCACCATGATCGGTCTGGTGGCATTACCGATCATATTCCTGGAGCTATGTCTTGGTCAGTTTTCCAGTCTTGGGTGCATCAGTGTTTGGAACTACTGCAAACTATTCAAAGGTATGGCAGTATCTATCTAGTAAAACAAGGAACTTTATAATTTCACATTCAAATCATTGGCACAAACGATTACTTGCTATAAATGTCATCCTCTTTAACTGTCTATAACCAGATTAGTTAACAATTATTCAAGAGTTAGATTTTTTTAACAAGAGCAAAAATACACATAAATATATAACGTGTCATTATTAACTTACAAAAGCATCCCCCTTTTACCCGTCTCGCAACCCCCCTGCCCTTGCCCATTTCCAACTTTTGTGTCATCGCATTTTACTTGATCTTTTTCTGTTCAAATACGGTTTTGTGCAGGAGCCGGATTGGCCATGGCTTTTTTGTCAGGAGGCTTTTGTCTCTACTACAACCTCGTTCTTGCATATTGCATTTATTACATGGTCACGTCCGTCTTCAATCCTCAACCCTGGGTTGGGTGTGACAACGAATGGAACACAGACAACTGCTATGAGAGGAAGTCTTTTGAACAATTTCAAGAAGAGTATTTTGATACTTCGAATAGCTCTTCATACCCAATGAATGAAACATTTATAACGCCATCACTATATACTGTGGCCAACTTCACAACTGCGGGAAATTATACTGGAAAGCGTGCACGAGCCACAGAAGAATATTGGAAGTAAAACATTACTTTTATTACTTATGCATTTAAGACACTTCAATTAAAGTATAAAAGTTATTTAACCAAGGGATTTAAATGCTTTATAATAAAGACACTGTCCAAAGATTCCCCTTTAAAAAACAATTTCAGAAATGTGTATCACAAGTCACGTAAAAGGAACCTCTGAATTGCATGATTTTTAGTTCCATGGAACAAGCACCTGTCTTAATAAAAAGTAATACATATCTTTGCTTCAGTGAATAATTATTATTTTAAAGTAGTTTTCAGAACACCATTGAATGTTAAAACCAAAATGTTGCCTCTGTACGTCCTGGTACTATATAGGTTGCATGTGTTAGGAGTATCTGATGGTTTGCATTCCCTAGGATCTATTCGTTGGCAACTATTCTTGGCATTTGTAGCTGCTTGGGTCATTGTCTACATATGCATCTCCAAAGGAGTAAAATCGTCTGGTAAAGTAAGTAGTGCACATAATGAGAACTGACAAAAAACCCACACCATCTTTCCTAAAAGGCTGATATGGCAACTCCGTCAGAATGACGTCAATGAAAAGGGCTCCGAAGAACAGCTAATATTTTGAAACCGGCCCTCTCACAGACACATCTGAGAGGCCGTACTTTGGGATCAATGTATACTTTGAGATTGTTTGACAACAATGCGATCTGAAGTAAAGTTATGATTTCTCTCCAAAACAGGCGGTATATTTTACAGCCACCTTTCCTTACGTTCTGCTCGTCGTTCTCTTAATTCGTGGGGTGACACTGGAAGGTTCTCTCCAAGGAATTTTGTTCTTCATCAAACCCAACTTTAAATCTCTTGGTAGAGCAAAGGTAGGAACAAGTCCAACGCAAGTAACCAGAATTACGAATAGCGTCTCAAAGACTTCAAAGTTTTGCTTAGCATAAAAGTATGTTGTCAATAGACCGAACCATTAAGCCCGCCCCCATACGTGTTGACCAATCACAGCCTTGGGTACGCCACTGAAAGTCCAACTAAAGTCCGACACAATAAAAATCCTATTGGAAAATTAATGTAAACATGTGTGGGTGTACTTTATAGCGTGGGCGTTCATGTCGTGCAGAGTGTCACTAAAGAGACGCACATTGTGCTGCCCCCGTGTACAGTCAGTGGTGATTTAGCCAATGCTGTGATTGGTCAATAAGTTTAGGGGCGGGGCTTAATGGATCAGTTTATTGCAATATATTGTGTTGACTCTGCATATCAAAGCTTTGGTTTGAATATACCAAATTGTAACTGCTTGATATTCATTTTCAGGTGTGGCAGGCAGCAGCCAATCAGGTGTTTGTCTCCTTCAGCCCTGGATGGGGAGGGATGCACACACTGGCGAGCTATAACAAATTCAACAACAACTGTTACAGGCAAGTCTATCTAAAGAAAAAACACCGAACTTGTATTTCCAAATAACCGTCTTAGGTTTGAAACTTTTAATGAAGTGCAATAACGCAAAAAAAACTACCACCCTTTCCCTATTATTTGATGTGATCAATTTGCTCATGCTACCCCAAAATGTTTAGTTATTGTCCGTGGTTCCAAAGAAGACAAACACAATTTTTCTTCACCTACATTTAATTTAATACTTCTCTCTTTATATTATTCAGGGATGCCTTTATGTTCTGCATATCATGTGCCTTTACCAGTATATTTTCTGGTTTTGTCATCTTCTCAATTGTTGGTTTCATGGCACATGATTCTAACACGACTGTTGAAAAGGTAGTTGATGCCGGTAAGTATTTTCTGGATGTACTGGTGTGCGTGGTAAAAGAAACCATCTGGGATATGTAACTTCAGCTGATCATCCGCGTTTCTATGTTTCTGAGTTAAAGTATCGTACAAAGACGTAAAATGTTGATAATAAAGATGTCTTTCCGTGTTTACCCCAGAAAAAGACTTTCTGATTTGCGTTTTTCTTTTCAATAGTCCACAACCATATATAATGGAAACCAGATACAGCAAATCAGACATGTCAGAAAGACCTGTTTTGTGGTATCAACTCAGAAAGACATTAATTAACCACAATTTAAATCTTTCTATGAAATGTGGACGGTCACTTGAAGCTTTCAAAGTAGCTGGCACTTTTGTGACAACAAAATTGAAATAATATTATCTCTACGGGGAGGATAATTCCCCTTAGAAATAATACCTCCAGCAGTGCCATTACTGTTTGGTTTTTCATTTTGAAGGGTACGGCTTGGCATTTGTTGTGTTTCCCGAGGCAGTGAGTCGCATGTGGCTTCCCCAGCTGTGGTCTTTCCTATTTTTCTTCATGCTCATTATCCTGGGACTTGACAGTCAGGTAACTATAAAAGAATAGATATTAACTTTATCCAGTCTGTCCAATCCTCTTAAATTCGCCAGTTAGAACCATTGGCAGCATTAATTTAAAATTAGTGATTTAAGTGAATGGTACTTTCCAAAAGTGTATTATTTTTTTCTTTCGAAAAGATAAAATAGTATACTATAACAAAAGCAATAACACTATGTTGTATGCTCCCCTTTTAGTTTGTTTGCTTGGAGACTTTAATAACGGCAATAACTGACGAGTTTGCGGCAGTATGGCCCCAGACAAGACGGTGGAAATGGTTGATAACCCTAGGAACTTGCTGTGCGATGTTTGTCATCGGTTTACCTCTTGTTACTGAAGTAAGAACTTGGCATGTTCAAGTGTTTCTAAAGCAACCACTAACTTGAATCTATATCAGTTAATACATCTCCCTAGAGACCTCGGAATTGTTAATGATAGTTTTAAGCAATGGGTTTGGTTGTGGCTGAACCGTATTTAGCTTGTGTGTGGACTCTTTTTTAAGAAGAGCAAAGACAGAAGGCCATCCCAGCTGCTTAGTTCAATAGATCGATCCATTAAGCCCCGCCCCCATACGTGTTGACCAATCACAGCCTTGGGTACGCCACCGAAAGTCCGACAAAAATCCGACACGATAAAAATCCTTAAACATGCGTGCGCGTTCTTACAGCGTGCGTGTGTTGCCCACGTGTACAGTGGTGATTTAGCCAATGCTGTGATTTGTCATTATGTTTAGGGGCGGGGCTTAATGGATTGGTCTATTGCTCCTACCAAAAACAATATGCTTTGATAGAGAAACTAATTGTTCTTTGAACGAGTATTTTTAGGTCTAGGGCACTTTGTATACCTTAACAAGAAATGGTATTTTTATGCCTTAACAAGAAATCAAAAGCTTATTTTTGTAAATTATTTTTTTTCCGCATAGGGTGGTATTTATGTAATGACTCTTCTTGATTGGTATATGTGTGGCTTTTCGCCAATGGTAACAACAGTGACCGAGACTTTGGCGGTGTCCTACATATATGGTAAGTAAAAGAAGTGTAGTTGAATTGAATTTAAATGGTTTATTAATAGATAAAAAAAACCGCCATCGCAGCCGCCATGCCAGAGGCCGAATCAAGACAATTTTTTACAGATAAAAAGATGCACAAATATGAATTTATTTGAAATTAAAATTACAATGGAAAGATAAAAATATACTGTTTTGTAGTGTTGTTTTCTTCCTTATAAGAGTCAAACAGTTATTATGATTGTGAGCATCAAGGTAGGAACAATAAAACTGTAATTTGCCATACACTGATCTTTGTTTACAGGTGTCAATCGAATTTGCAGGGATATCCACTCAATGCTTAATTTTACTCCATCACTCTACTGGCGACTCTGTTGGATGTTCTTCAGCCCTCTTGCGTTGCTGGTGAGTAATGTTTATTGAAGACCATGTAACCTGTGACATCACGTGTATACAAAAGAGCCGCATAAAAGAGTATGGACTTCCTGTAGGCACGAATTGTACACACAGCTCAATGGAAGAAAACATCAAATCTTATATTTTAATGGAGATTGCACCATCTGATTTTTATCATTTTTTGATACGAAGAAAAAGGGCATATCGCAAAACTTGTCCAGCTGTTACTTTTAAGTTTTATCAATCTTGACTTCATGTGGAACCCATGACACAGAACTTCCCAATTATGACCAGTGCAGTATCGCGCCTGCCAGAAAGGCCCTAAAATACACAAGGTCAATCTTTTTGTACACAAAGGTTATACGGGTTATATGATCAAAAGTTGTATATTTCATTCATCTAGATTAACTTACAGTTAGTATCACTTTACCATTCAGAAACAAATAATAAGTTTGTAAATATGTTGTTGATTGACGAATGACCGTTTTATTTAACTTTTTCAAACAATTCAGTCAATATTGGAGCAATGTTTATTTTTAAGGTTTGGCAAGTTAAAAATGTCACATTCTTATTTCATGCACATGCATTTCTCTATTTTGTTCTCTTTCTACAGTTTATCATTGTGTTTGCTTTTTCTGATTACCATACCCCTGTTGTTGGAGATTATGTTTTTCCATCTTGGGCTGATGGAGTAGGGTGGTGTCTCGTGAGCTTTTCAATCATTTTCATATTGACATATGGGATATACTACCTGTTTGGTGAAAGCGGAACGCTCATTGAAGTAAGTTGTCAAATGTGTTAAGTCATAGCACTGCTATTAGTTTTGACGCAACATACCACTAAACTATAGGAAAACAAAATGTCAACTCATAGCCAAGTTATTATAAACCTCATAGGAGCTTATATAACTTATATAACATAGCTGCCACAGTCCATGATGCAGGCTACATTTTAAGATTTATTCAAAGTTGATTTTGTTTTGTTTTGTTTTTTTGCAGCGTTTAAAAATGGCCGCCAAACCGCATCCAGAGTGGGGTCCAGCACAAAATGTCAACCGATTAAAGGCAGGCTATGCGGCGATATCAGGCCATGGACAAGTTGATCCCAGCATTGAATCCAATGCGAGTCCTTTTGCGGACCTTTCAGCACCAGCATTTGGGACTGCAGACCATGATTTTCACAATCCTAATGACACAAAAGTGTAAATTGCGATGTACTTAAAAAATCATCCTATTTTAGGGAAATTAGGGCACTACTAATATGATTAAACTATTTATCTAAACGCCATCATTCTTTGAGAATAAAGAGCATTCACAGATTATTAACGGATAACTATAAAAACTAATCAAAACGATTGGTTAGTTTTATTGTTGTTGTACAAGATGGAGCAATCACCCTGATCAAAACGGTAATCTTTTTTTGGCGGGAATCTCTTGAATGGTGTCAATGCATACACATGCTTCCATTATGTTTTATAACATTGGTCATTGTCTTATAACATTCCACAACATTAAATTTGCAATCACTTTGGAGAGCACCGCTACTCACAAAGTTCTGTTAAATGTTTGTTACTCATATTAGGCCTATTGTTATTTGTCAATACCACATTTTACATCATGTGACATCAATTTATTATACTAAATTAATCTATTATACGGCAGCCTAGTTTAGGCCCTGCGTAAAGTCAGGGGTCATACTATTAGCGTCAACTCAACGATTTCACAATAACTCAAGACAACACAGAAACTTAGAGACAACTCAACGACAACTCAAATCAGCTAGTTAAAAATACCCTAAACGCATTTTTCTGTCAGAATGTATATTAGTATGTCTGATGCTGATTTTCGTTATCAGACAGACTTATTTTCCTTCAAAATTTTTCCCCGTTGGGAATGGGCAATGGCGATGCTACTGTGCTTGCATGTTTGACCCTATCATTTTACTAAGGGTGGAAAATGTTTGGATTGATTTTTTAGGGTTGGAAATGAAATGACCCAACCACTACATTATGATCTGTTATTGTAATGTTTGATTTTATTTTTTATTGTAATTTATGATTTAAATTGAAGTTGTGTTTATGTTTTTGTTAATGCAATTGGTGAGGCAACTATACATAATTATTATAAATGGATCATTATATAAAGATACCAACAACGAATTTGCATTGATGCCTAAGTCAACAAATAAGTTTTATCAATAGAAATGTAAATACAAACTTTATTTCAGAGCAGTTCAATAGACCGATTGCACGACCTGCGTCACGTGACCTATTGTGGGTATTTTAATGTAAACAAACACGACGTCCTCCATAGGAAAGTGCGGTGCGGTACATGATGGTTGTTGCATTTGTTTGTTTGATCGAGGCTTTTCTTTTTCGAAATATGTGACAAATATTCCAGAGTTTGTACCAGAGATCTTCGAATGCTGAATAAAGCCAGTATAGGACAGTTCCAGCAAGTCTTGAAAATAGTACAAGTAACGTATTTAATGTGCACGACGTGTACTAGTGCACGAAGGAACGTTTGGGCCAGACGACCGCGATCACACACTTTCAACACAATAATTTCACAGTTTTAGCTGAATCATCCATGGAAATTGCTTTCCAAAACTGTGTGATTCCTTTGCCTATTTGAAATGTCGCAAAGCTAGGTATAAATGCTTTTCCAACGTTCTTTACCCTTTTTTACAGTGATTTAGGCCTGCATTACAAACAAATTAACAGGCGGGTGGCTATAGTCGTCCGACGCCGGTAGTGCATGACTAAAAATAAACCTCTTTTCTAGTAGAATACTGGTAGTTTGTGGAACAGTAATGTGATTAATTTCAATGTCACATCACAATATACAACTTTAATAAAATGACCTTAGTAACTGTGTAATTATTACCAAAAGCCGACTTTTGGTGTGACTCTGTCGGTCACGGCATGTATTTGCACGTAGTTTACCATCAGCTCAGATGACGTAGTACCCACAATAGGTCACGTGATGACATGTAAACATTGGTCGCGCAATCGGTCTATTCGCCACCAAAATCTGCATACACAAAAGGGTCGTGGCCGATCCTATAAAAAACACCACAATGATATAATGATGCAGTCCAATGTCATTGCGCTGACACTAAAAAATAGTGGCTAGTGCGACTTTTACTCTAGTGCTTCGTTTTGTATTACGTCAGTGCTGTTGTTTCAGTGTTTGTCAACAATAAAGACATGCTTTACAACAGTACTTAGTAGTAATAGTTTTTGTAACACATGAGTTACCATGTAAGTTGAAGAGCGCCCTCAAGAAGACGTACTGCTCTTTCTTTTCTTTTTCTTTTTTTGGGGGGGGGGGTTGGGCGGCAGGGGTAGCACTTCGAGGCGTTCGTAAACAATAAAGATCTTTATTGTCTTTTACTTAAGACAGGGGACCCGTCTCAGTAATTGGGGATGGGTTGGACGTCGATTCCACTAGCCTCCCTCCTCGATCGCTACAGTTGCTTGTTTTTACTTTGATCCCATTTGTTGATACAAATTTATCATCGCTTCATCGAAATGGGAATGGAAAAAATATAAAAAGTATGACATCAGATGCCTAAATTATACACCACGCCACCCCCGACAGCCGCCGCAAATGATCAGCGTAGCTCCTCCCCTTCCTTGTGGTTGCACTTCTGCATGCGGTATTCTGCTTTACATGCATTGTGTCCGTCAAAAAATTGTACATCATGTACAGTATAAGTACATCATGTACATAACCACTACGCTGCGCATGTGCATGCATGAACGGCGTGCATGCATTATGAGCCGACCCCGAGCTGTGCGCTCCCACCCGTCCAGTCTGGTGTACAGTATGTCCCTGGTATCCGCTCATGTCCAGCCGATCCCTCGTCCACCACGCCGTTGCCGCGCTGCCGTGTGTTCTCTAAGTGTGTGTGTCGACGACATCTTGATTATAATATTTTTTACCGTCCTTGCCGTGAGAGCTGCTTGATCCTTGTGCCGTTTTCACCGGTTTTTCCCCCGTTTTAAGCTGTTGAGTCAGATTGAAGTAGTGGATTTGGTAAGTTTCATATTCTGAATTGGCTGGTCTCCGAATGCCTCTTGTTTTGTGGGGGCTAGTACTGTACTAGCTGCCTAGGTAAATGTTTTGTTTTTGTTTTTTATTTTTACTAGGCCCCAATAAGGCAATATGTACAACTACAATACAAGCTTAGAATTCTATGTAGATTGTAGGCCGTAACAGTTAGTTCGTATAATATTAAATGATGGCAACAACGCCATATCCGGCTTCCAATTTATCTCCCTTACTGTAGGTCAAATTATATCCTTACCTGTCCAGAAAGGTTGACAGAATATGTACAGAGAGGAACAGGCACTATGAATGACTACAAAGTGTCAAAATCATGAAAAAATAAACCATTTTTACGTCTACATTTACGCTTGACAACGCTACTCTCGCTGAATGCAATTTTACTTCCTTTGGCTTGGGCATGAATGCGCAAAAGTTCCGACCGCGTGATGAAATGCCCGCATGTTCATTGAAAACTGATGGGGCTACAGCTAGGCTCCTAGAGTAGTATTAAAATTAAATCAAACGGAAGTTAATTTAAGTTTATGCTTTACTACACAATTAGTTATTGGTATTTAGTTAATGTTTTTTTTGCTTGAACCTTTTTTTAACGTTACTGCTACAATTACAAAGTACAAGTTTAGTTAGTTCTGGACCCAGTATTAAGTGGGATGCTGTACTCCTTTTAAATTTTTTTTGACTTGGTTGGATGATCCTTTTAAGCACCCCAGGGAAGCATCAGGGGTGTGCGCTATGGAATCATGATGACTTTTATTCCCTAAAGCTATATTGTGTAACCCTGTCAGCTGTCCCTGTTCCCCCCAAAATGCCCAAATTACAACAAAGACACAACAAAATAGCTGGAAAATCACACACTGGCTTCTAAAGATATAAAAGATGAAATAACAGGCATTTAATTGTACTTACAATCATTTTCTGTCCTCAAAATCTATGTTTTTTAGAATGAAGAAACAAAATTTAGAGTGTGGGCTGGACGAGTTTTCGTGTCTATTTTGTGTTAATTGTCTGAATGAGTGAGTTTATAAATATTGAATGCTTCGTCAAGTGAAATGGAAAAGCCAGATTTCACCAAGTGATTATATTCTGTGACAATGTACTCAAAATTGCCCTCAATGCATCCAATATTTGTATAATGGCGGGAAAATAGGGAAAGTCAGAAAACGGCATTCTTGATTTGTTGTCTACACAAATCGCCCCAAATAAAATAGCAGGGTTCTCCCCAGGATTTTTCAAAACTGTGGGGCATTCTGGACCCAAATTTTGAAAGTGTGGCTGAAGCACGCTGAATTAGTAACGTCCTTGGAATGTTTTTATTTGATGTTAATATTTAGTTTGAAAAGCTCTACTGTGCAATCTGGAACATTTAAAATGGTTTTATGTTAGGATTTTTGTTTGAATTTGATATTAAAACCTAAAAAAATATATATATATATATATTTTTTTGCGTATCGGCTGTAATTTCTGCGTGTCAGCCCATAATTCGCGCGTATCGGCCCGATATGCTAGCTTGTGCATGGGGAGAACCCTGAAAATAGGGCTGTTGACATAGGCCTACAGTCTTGAATCACTAAATTTTGAACAGTTCCAGTATTTTTGCCAATTTGACTATTATTAAAATATTATAGGCCAATTTTCAAATTTGTTGCTTTACTCAAGACAAGTGTTTCATAACCAGTTGGTGCTGGATGACCTGTTTACATGTAAATGTTTCCCCTGCCTGGAAATGGAAGCCATCTTAAGATGCCATTGTGTAATTTCGGACCAGCGGACCGAAGGTCACCTGGTCATTCAACTGCAAAGTGTGCGCAGATAGCAAACACCATCTTACGCTTCAATTCACCCACACATGGACAAAAAAGGTTGTGAATATACTCAAATTTTGTGGCCATTGAGAAGTGGTTTTTGTGTGATCCCTGATAATAGACCTTTGTCCTTTTGTTCCAAGAAGGGGATTACGAGGCATCAAGAGGCTTCCACCATTGTTTTTTCAATGTATTTCGGCTCAATGGAGGTAAGTCAGAGTGAGCCGGCAATCGAGCCATGGTTCCATGTTTAGTGCCACTCCTATGCTGAACATGTAGGTAACAGCCTATGTTTGCAATTCACGCTGTGTGAATTTGACATTTTCTCGGTCGAGAAACAAAACAGACCATCCAACAAAGAGAATCTTTCTTTTCTTGGTATTGTCAAGTTAGGGTTTCTTTGTGCTAGTGGTACCCTCAAAGAAAAAAGATTCTGGCAATTCTGCCAAAAGAATCTCGCCAGGGGGACGGGACCCCAAGAAAAGAATCCTGGCGGCAACTGGTGAAACAATAATATGTTTGACCTTTAGCCCTGTGCTATTAGTATTAGACTTGACCCTTCCTAGTGCAGCGTGGTGTTTTCTTTCCTGTCCCTGTATTTTTTTCTGTACAATAATAAAGATGCCTGGTCAATATTTGGCAAGGATTACCAGTTTATCTTGTGATAGTTTTGTACTTTTTCTTAAAACTGTCTTCTGTTATTTATCCCAAAGGGGGAATTGAACGATTTCAGTCACGTTAAATGAAATTACCAGGTGATGATAATTTGCCATATTCATGGCAAACAGACTAAATTAGTCAGGTTGCCCGAATGAGTACATTGTAAAGTCATTGCATCATCTGTGCGCGTATTGGTTGCACACACTCGTGTGTATAAAACCTGTATTAATGGTTGTACATGTTTATTAGACAAGATGGCAAATCTTGTAAAAAAGAATAAAGTCTTAACCTTGTTCCGAATACAAATAAGGTTTAAGGAGTATATTGGCACGCCCTTTTATTTTCTTTTGCTGTGTTGTAGCTGATAACTAAACTTAGTCAACAAAACCAGTAACGTCATCATGGACCGAATTACATCAGTTCTAAGTTGAACAAATTTCAAAATTATTCCATTGTGTGAAATAACCAGGGATTCTATCTGTTTTCACAACCGAAACCCCTCTATATTCTCCACACTTCCAACACATCTCGGACACAAGCTTTTAAAATCAACATTAAAAACATTTCAGTTTTGTCTATAAATGTTTTCAAATGTTTTCTTGTTCACCAAATTCATGTGGCAATTATTTTGTGCCTACATTTTCCCTGTATGAATGGCCCCTGCTGGTTTTGGGTCTTGTTTGGTAATGCATCAGCCAACTACCAGCAGGACACTGATGCTGACTTATTGGCTTACTACTACTGACTCCTGGCTGGAGACAGATTTTCTTTAAATGATTCCAACATCGGTGAGGCCTTCCTGGCTTGCAGTTGGTGACATTCATGACAAACATCATTGTTTTTACAAGAACAGAGGTCTTGACGCTGGGTCTCATCTAGGATCGAAAAAGTGGCTGTCCATATTCTTTTCCCCTGAAGGTCATGACTCACGAGTAGGAAGACAAACCATCCACTTGAAAATTCACCGGAAAACAGAACATTGTTTTTCTCAATTTTGATTTTGATTTTGTTTACGTAAAATTTGGCAGGCCATTGGATGTCACGCAGATTTAGGTAGCTATTATATCAACCATAACTGCTTTACTGCCTGAGAGACTGCAGGATAGCCCGCCGACCCAAAGCCTTCATGACAGAACTTCCCTTATTAGCTGTTTGTTTTGACTCGTTAGTTGGAACAACTTATGTTTCTGTCAGGATTTTTTTCTTTTTCTTATATTTTCTGCCAAAACCCCATTGACTTCACATGAATTCTCTTTACGGCAAATGTCATAGTTGGCATTATAAAACAGCACACAATTTCTATACTATTTGGCTGTTTGGAAGCTAATGCCTTGACTTTTTAAATGTCAATATATTAAAATGTTTAATTAATTAAATCATGTGACAGCAATGTGAATTAAATAGTCAATCTTGTTACCACCAAATCTCATATGTCTGATCCTGAAACTTTTTTTCAGTTACAGACATTGTAGATCTGCAATTTGGCACGTTTGTGTTTGTCACATCATCATGACAGTTAATGCATGTTTTGTGTAGCTGTGTATAAAAGACATGGTTCTTAAAGTGTCCAAATTCTTGTCAAAAAACACAACTTTTCAAAATAAGTTAACTTTTACCTGGTGACTTCAGTCATCATGGCACCAGCACGTATTCAATTACATAATGATAAAGCGAGAAAAAAAATACATATATCTCCTGAACCATTTCACAAATTCAAAATTCGTTGGCTGTCTGTATACATGTAACAAGTTAGTTCTTTTAAATCATGTAGCATTAGGACACATTAATCGGAACAGCACTGTGTTTGCTCTATGGTTAGTCCAAAGGACAAACACTTTATGTCTTGTTAGTCTTCCCTCAAGCCTCTGACAATTTACAGCACATTTTGTACACTATTATTAAAACCGTTGTACATGCATGACCTTTCTTTTGTGATTACATGATCACAATATTCGCCAACCTTTGTTTGCTGAAGTACATGTACCAGTGGCCTTCAGTACAAAACAAATTCAGCAGTTATTTGTAAATAGAATAATTATTAGCAATAATGCTATCAAAATTTACCCACCACTGATAAATCGATTGTGTTATTTATAACAAAGAGTACACACTCTTCATAAAAGGGGTTACATACATGTAATGTACGACTCAAGGCTAACCAAATAGTAGTCGGTGTTTGTAAACAAAACAAAAAGGTCTATTTAACCACAGTATGGTGCACCTTATGTAAGTGCAATTGTAACTGTCCAACAAGGACAGACGGCAAATGTATAATTTGAACATTAAACACTACTGAAGCGCATCAGATTGCACACACACAAGTACATAATTTTCCATGGTTCGTTAATTATTGGTTTGTAATTATGATTTTCATCCATCCCTAAGTCATTGTCAGTCGGTCCATCTAGCCGTCTGCATTTAGTAAAAATGTTAAAGATTTACATTTTGAGATGTTAATATAAAATCTGAAAAGCCCCAAGTGAGTCCATTATACAGTGACTGATAGTGGTGTGTTGTGTTTTTTTTATCAATTTTTTTTTTAAATGAAAAAACATTGCTGTTACGAGGTTAAACACTGCCCCCTTGTCTTGTAACTGACTTGTAACAAAACAACAGACATGCAGTCAATGCAGATATTGTGAACAAAAATGAAACTCATGATTGTGTCACTGGTTCAAGTTGAATGAGCTAAAACAATGAAAAGCTTGAATGGCCATAACTTTTTATTGCAATGATGTGCTGACTTTGCAGCGGATTTCAAGATTTGAGAATAAAACTGGTTCCAGTTGAAAGAGCTAAAATAATAAAACCCTGAAAAGGTGATGGCTCCAAAAGTGTCAATCCTATACAATTTTTAAATCATCTTGGCATAATTAAAAACTAAAATAGTTGATGTAATCTTTTCAATCCAAACATGAATTCTTTTTCTGACCTGGTACAAATTTCCAAACTTGGGTAATACTAATAAATGTACTAGTATGCAATTGCACTCTTCCCCCGTTATACACAATGCGTTGGAGATTGCAGTGAATCTTCCCATTAAATTGTTCCTACTCCTATTTGTTTCTCTTCCTAGTCGGCCCTCACACATCCTGAGCGCCTTTGCCACTCCAGAACAAATAGGAAGTGGTCAAGTCCATGCTTGTTAATGTCCCCACTCTTTTGAAAATCAGCTGATCAAACTTTTTTCTTTTTAATAAAAGTCACTGTTCCCCTACCAGGTGGTCGGCAGCTCACTTTCAGAATTCCCTTTTATTGCAGTGTTTTAAAATGTTCCAGTTGTAGTGGTTATGAACTTTTTCATGCATACTCATGTATTCCATTTTTCGCAATTCATCACCCAGGGTAACTCCTGTGTGTTCGCCCACAGGTGTTCCGACACATCTTGTAGTTATTATTTTAGTTATTATTTTATTTTGAGTTATGCACTACGGGCGTTGGCAACTTTGTAGCCACCCGCCTGTTATTTTGTTGTAATGTAGGCCTAAATCACTGTTAAAAAAGGGTAAAGAACGTTTAAAAAGTAAGCATTTATACCTAGCCTTGTGAAATTTCAAATAGGCAAAGGAATCACACAGTTATGGAATGCAATTTCTTTGAATGAATGAACACAAAGTTCCATAACACAAATCCAGCCAATGGTCGACTCACTCGAAATATTTCAGTTCCTTTCAGGAACCTTGTTCACTTGGCTGTGAATTTTGTGGTTATAGTCTGGCAAACCTTGGTGGCTGAGATGACGTAAACACTTTTGAAGGTTGCCCTTGTGAAATGATCTGGTCGTAGATTCTGTCCAGTTCGTATGCCCTGTTGTTAGTCCTTGTTCATTGTGTTCCTGCCCCTGCTTCTGATCCAAATTGCTTCTTTGAGCCAACTTGTGGTTTTGTCTGTCTCATGGTCTATGATTTTAGCTTTTTCCCCAATCTATGATGTGATTGCTAGCCGGGACATGTTCTGCTATAGCTGATTTGTATGTTTCTGATATTGATGTTTTTCTCTGTGATCTGGTAAAATTGCTGGCGCTTACTTTTTCTACCTCCTTTTTGTGTTCAGAGAGTCTGGTTTTGAACAAACGGCCTATTTCTCCCATGTAGGTTTTTAGGCAGCTTTTACATGGAATTTTGTAGATGGATTCAGCAGCTTGCTTGTTTTTCGGTTGATCTAACATTTTTCGGAGGGTACAATGTGGTCTCATGGCGGTTGAAAAAACATACTTCTTGAAAACCCTGGATATTCTCTCAGATACACCTTCAACATACATGTAGGGGTCGACAACTAAACCCTCGTTCTTGTATTTTGGGGGGGCCTGGGCGGTTATTCCTTCAGTCTTATGTGCATTGTTTTCCTTCACTTTGTCAACGGTCCATCTTAGGTAACGGCATTGAAAGAGGGCTTCCTGTATGATCTTATCTTTACTTCCCTATATCTGCCTCCTCTGTGACAATGGCGACCTTCCTTCAAATGGCTCTTGGTGTAGAGGGTGGTGAGATTGAAAATGTAAATACTGGTTTGTGTGTGTGACTTTCCTGTATACATGTACATACAGCTTGGTGGTGCCATCTAGTTTCTTTGTGATTTTGGTTGGTGAGCTAGAAAGGTATGCTGCCATTCTTTTCCTCTTCATTTGTGATCTTTATAGATCCCGTGGGATCTGTTTGGTTGAGAATGGTCATGCACATAACTGTTTTCAAAGTTTTTGTCTACAGTGGGGTGGCCCTGTGGCTATGGCCTTTCATTGTGGGATTGAAATAGTGAAAAGGATTCATTCTTGATGTATCGCAGTTTTGTGTGGCAAATAGAAAGTTTTCTATTTAGCCTACTATGTGAGTTTGTCCCTGTTGTAATTATTTGGTGTTTGCAAGCAAATCTTTTATCTTTCTGGTCACAGTACCAATAGTCTTCAGGATTAACTGTGACACGTACCATGTGTGCTGTATTAGTTTTCTAAGTGTTGGTACGCTAAAGCAAAATAGTGAGAAATGTTTTGCTGAAATTTTGCAGAGCTGTCCTGGTGAATGGCAGTCCAAACAGGCCTTCCAAAGCTGTCCAAAATCCCTCCTAGACTCAGTGCATAACCAGACACTTAAAATTTTTCAAAGTTTTTTTTAAGGGGGAGGATTCTTGGGGCTCAAGCCCCCCTGTCCCTTCTCTGGTTACGCCACTGCCTAGGCTGTCCGATGGACATCTGGTCAACATGTTTGATGAGATACTGTCTGGGCTGGGTTCAAGAGACCATAAACAAATATTTATGATTGTCAAAAAATAATATACTTTATCTCGCTAAGCTTACATGTAGGTGAAGCAGTTTATCAGGAATAGTGGATACTTTTAAATTAAGTACATGTACAAACATTGTAGCTCTATGTACAAACTAATGGTATCAGTTAAGGACCTCTCAAGTACCTTACTTTATCTGGAAGATTTGTACAATACAAAGTACACTACACTACAATACAGAATACATAAATTTTTAGGTTAACAAATAAAAGGGTTGATATGACTAGTCAATGTGATTTTGTCCCTTTAGATGGACAAGAAGTGACCAAGCCAGGGATATCAACCCTACATGTATAATATTTGTATCCATGCACTGATCATTTCATCTTTCTCAGCACAAACAAGTCACTGGTCCAACTGTTAACAATTTATTCTTCATCATCTTTATAGAGGTATCTTCAGGCATACTGGTCACAGTGCTAGGAGCTTTTGAGGGTCCCTGGTTTTCATGACCAGAATAATTTAATAATAAACTTAAATTTTACGACTCTTTTTACCATTGTACTTTATCTGTAAAGTATGTCCAATACAAATAAAATGCATTTATTTTTAGGTAAAAAAATATGAGGGTTGATATGACTGTAAGCTTATATGACTGGCGTTGTAATTTGACCTTTGGGTCATGATGATTGCCAATGTTAATAAAATTATTTTCAAAAAAATATTTTTAAAAACTTGCTCCACAAATATGCACAAATTAAACTTTTTATGACAGTGACAATTTGAATGTTATTTAGAAATGTAAAAGGTTTAGTGCAAGTTGCTTAACATTTTTATGTTCTCGTTTGTCTCATTTCTTAAATGTGTGTCGGATTTATTATTCTGCTTTATAGCTACATGTACATGTAAAAGTGTGTCCCCTGTCTCAAATAAATATTGGCCTAGTAACTGTCCTCCAGGAGGTGTACTTTGACAGTGGCAGACATATGATGCAGTAATTGCTTGCAATTGTTTCAGTATTTAAATGGTTTCATTCAATATCAAAAGATCAACACTGCAATAATGTATTTGATCAATTTGTGTCAGCACATTGGGGAAGACTGTAACCCTTACTCTCAAATGTGCATGCATTCTATATTTTGGTACATTTTGGAGATGTCTCCCACCAAACAAATAAATGGAGCAGACCGCTATGGAAATAATATATAACTCATGGAATGTCCATGGACAGTCTGTCGTACAGCCAATATTCATATGATGTACTGTACGTAGGTGCTATGATAACCCATATGGATAACCAAATGACAAATAACAGGGGGATAAGGCTGGTTGTGTTATTGTATTGACGTTATGAATTGTTTGCATTCCCATGCAGAGACTGTAGACATGTATTAATAAATGATTTAATTTCTTTGGGTTATCTTGGTGCAAATGTTTACTTTACCTTTGTGCCTTATCCTCTCTGAATTTACAAACACATTATGCATGTAAATGTACACTAAGAGTTAACTACATGTATGTAAACCATTTTCTGATATTTTGATTTTGTCTTTTCTTGTAATATTATATTTTCTTGTATATAAGCTTTATTTTGTCTTTTCTTGTTTTTCAATTCTATTTAAAAAAAAATTGTTTGTGTAAAGAATTGGCTACAATTCAGCTGGAATAGGTGGCTGCAACAGTCCTTTTTTAAAGACAAGATACAGGATTGGTATTCATCCAAATTTTGTTTTATTAGTGTCAGTCTGAAAGCTGACTGCTTATGAAGTTCACATCAGTACCAATCTTCCATAGAAATATTTCTGTCTGAAACACTGTCAAAAGTCAAAACTCGCCACTACCTGGATGATGGAAGTTTTTTATTAAAAAACAGTTCAATCCAAATCAATTCTCATTCAAAGTCGTTTATTTATTCGCATGAGTCACAGCCGAAATTGAATTGAGAATGATTTACAAGGGCCACAAAGGGAAGAATGGAATGAAAAACAAATCCTTTTAGCCTACACAAATAACTTTATTGTGTCGAATTGGGCTGTGTGATTTGAATCACAAACATACAATGTATCCTTCCCTTATTGATTCATTTATTATACTCTTTGTGTACATCTTGCATTGTACTTTACACCTTTAAATAAAATTTTCTTCTAGAAAAGGTGCTCTAAAGTAATAAACCTGCCAGTGATATCAACAAAGTGATAAGAGTAACTTGTCCTTGTGTTTTCATATATCTACAGCCAGTTAGGTTTTAACATATTGAGTATTTTTATAGGAATCTGGTACAGAAACTTTTTAAAGTCAATCTCCATGGTGGATTAGATGCATGTAAATGAACATCTTTATTTTCTTTCCTTAGGATTAAGACTTGGAGGAAGACTGCATTGCAAGATGACAAAGAGTGCGAAAGCAAAAGATGTTTCCAAGTCTCGAGGAACATGGGGCAATCATTTTGAGTTTATTCTGTCCAGCATGGGTTATGCTGTAGGTCTTGGTAATGTTTGGCGGTTCCCCTACATGGTGTATGACAATGGTGGTGGTAAGTTATCAAAACATTTCTTTTTATTTTAATGCTGAAGTTTTAGCTCTTGCCGATGGATGATATTATGGAATATTGCAATATGTTTTCTGTTGATGAAAATATCGCCGATATTTCTGTCTTCAGCACTATTTCTATTGTGTTTTGCAGTTGGAAAAAGGGAACCTGAAAGTCCACGAAACTGAGGCCCAGGCATGAGAATCTTCCGGTTTAGACCTGAATTCCGTTTTGTTTTTCTTTCAATTTTGTGGTCTTTGAGTTCAATGTGAACTTGATAAAAAAAATTGGGTGTGAAATTCGGGGCTATGGCTATGGATTTCGCTAATCTCTCTTCTTAAATCAGATATTGCTACCTTATAAACGTAATCGAAATCATCTGATGTACTCGTCTCGACATGCATGACGGCTCTCTGTTCGTGAAAATTAACTGTCCATGGTAGGTACGTGCGGGGCAGCAGGCCGGCCGCCCGCCGCGTACAAGACAAAATGAGTAGACTTCTCTCATTCCTTGCTTCTTTCACGATTTCGTTTGTTGATTATGGTATGGTTGATGCTGATGCAGCGAACGCAGAAATGTGGAGACTTTACGAAGTCTACTGACAACAATGTGGACTTTTAGCCACGCTGTCTATTTTAGCCTCTTCTATCAGCCGTCAGTACACACTTTCTCAAAAGAAGTACCATTTCCAGATATGGTTAAAGCATTTTACAGCTGGAGATAAATTTACACGTTGACCGATGACCTGGCAAATTATTTTCTTATATTTTTTTTAAGTGCTACGGTTTTTTAAACTCTCAAGATTATCTTGAATAAACTAAAAAGTGTTTGGAGAACAGATTCTAATGGTGAATGGCTCACAACACTTATCATAGGTAAAGAAAAATATTGAAAATTTTTAATGTGACCGATCATGGATTTACAGCACTGTGAGCTTTTTAAGATAAGATACGTCTAGCATTGTTAGAATTTCATCTTTTTTTTTTATTGACTGTTTTCCTCCCATTTACTCGGCCCATGGTCCCACTACTGCTAGCGGCGGGGTTCACTCAGAGTGCGACGCCGACCGTGCATTACGTTGCCCACATTCCGGTCATTGCCCAAAATCCAGACATGTATTTTTTAGTAGTAGATTTGTTCCGATTTTTTTCTTCTTCAATAGCCGGTTGCATCTCTGCATCAAGGTATTGTACCCACAGCAAACAGTTTTAGCCCACCCCCTCTTCCTCAGCCGGTATGCTGTGCGATACGCAATTATTAATTATTAATTATTTTTCCATCGTCACCCATTCTCATGCCTGGAGGCCTGATTACTATTTTAAAAACGAAAAATAGAATTTGCGGGCTATTATCATTACATATGCAAGAAGTCGCTGCAAAGTTCGGTTGCACAAATCACAAATTAATAGCCAACAACTGATGACAACTTTTGACACGCACTTGTTCAAAATACACTGAAAATCCACAGTTAAAGATAAATAAACCCTTATAAATTGTGTTTTTAACTAAAACACAAACAATTTTCTCCGATGACATTGTATTGCATGTTGTATTGGCAGCCATGCTGTCTTCACAATGTGCTATAACTTTTCTATTGTTTTTATTATGCCATGGGGTAAGCTTGGGGGGGCCACACTGGCTGGCGATATGGTGGGCGTCTTTTGTTCAGTATTCAATGTATTTACGACTGCATGTCTGCCATCATAATTATTTGTACAGTTTGTTGTACAGAAAATATACAATTAAAATGGTTCTTTGTTTATTGATTTCCATTTCTTTTGATTTTCTCAGTAATTAGAAATGTGTTTAATGTAAGCCGACAAAATTAGAAAAGAACAAATCAGCAAAGTGATTTTTTGTAAAAACTAAATTCAGACATGAAATTTGGACACAATGATTTATTTATCTCATTAGGCGCCTTTCTGATCCCCTACTTCTTGATGCTTGTCCTGGCTGCAATACCAGTTATGTTTCTTGAAGTAAGCTTTGGTCAGTTTTCCAGTCTTGGCTGTATCAGTTGCTGGAAGGTCAGCCCGCTCTTTAAAGGTTTGTGGAGGTTTTCTCTTTCCTTTTAATATGTAAACCCACATTGAAATGTTAACAAAAGTTGCTTTTAACCAGTTAATGTTGGATGCACAGGCCAATATTTTCCCTGCCAGAAGACAGATGATTTTTTATTTGTATTTTTGTGTGAAGACCGAAGCAAAGGTTGCCCGGACATTCCATTACCGAGTATACACGGCGCATGCATTCAGTGTACAACATTTCATTCCACCCACAGAGAGAGGACAGATGGTACTGAAAATAATGCTGAAACTCTCCCTTTATGCGGGGGTTATTGTGTAATCCTCGATTGCAGTCCTTTGCCCTTTTGTTATAAGAAGAGGATTATGAAACATCGAGAGGTTTCCACCATTGTATATCAAATTTCTGCTCAATGGAGATCAGTTCGAGTGAACCTAGATTCCAACCCTGGTTCCAGTCTTAGGACCAATCATCGTCCGTTACATGGTCGAGGTTTTGCGATTCACTGTACATGAGTCTAATATTTTCTCGATACATAAACAACAAATCCTGGTGCTTCAATGAAAATCATTGTTCTCTTGGCTTTGTTATGTAACGGTTTCTTTGTGCCAGCAATACTGTCAAAGAAAAATGATTCCAGCCATTCCGAGAAAATAATCCCGTCAGGATGGCATGGAAAATATGGACGATTTCTGGCATTAACTGTCTAAGACTGTGGACAACAAATTAACATAATTAACTAATGGTTTGTCAGTCAATATCAAACTTGGACTGAAACATTATTTTATAAATCCCTACTCCCTAGGCCCAGTTGCCTACAGGTGACCTCAATCCTCCAGTATCCTCCTCTCCAATGTCACTCCACACCATATTGGACTTGGACAACATTGACATGCCTGACCCAGTGATAAGCAATTGTTATTTTTGCTTAAAGCCCTCAGTCCTTCTGAATCCTTCATTTCCGCAAAGAGGATATAGAAGGTTGTGGGAGGGCATGGGTTTAATGAGACCTTACAAAACTGTTCATGTTTATGCCATCAATTGGTATTAAAGAACATCACGAACAGAGCATCTCTGTTTAGAATTTTGTGAAACTATTGTAAAATTTTTTAACCAATCGAGTTATAACAAATTTAAAAAGAAAATCTTGTCTTTTTATACATCCCGGTATGAACATAAATAAGCGGGTAAAATGCATGTCAAAAACACCATATATGTATACATGGTACATGTACATGTATTGCAGGTGTAAAAAGCAATTGCATAAATAAGAGATGCATTCACAAGATTTGCCACAGTAATGATTTACCATTCCACAGGAGTCAAACGGAAGGGGATCAACGCCATTGTATAAGATGATATTATTTATGCTAATAAGTTTCTGTGATGTACACACATGTATAGATTGGGTGCATACATAATTCGATCTAGATAAGAACTAGCGCATTTACACGAATAGGCCTCCACACCTTGCTCTGTGTGCACGTGAGTGTGTGTGTGTGTGTGTGTACGTGTGTACGTGTACAATTTGTACACTGTGGTTGCCTGTGAATATATTATGATCATTTGCAGCACAGTCCAAAATGTGAATTTCAGTGTGGTTTTAATATAGACCCTCGGCGTTTACAATTTATTTGTTTATTTATTATTGAAATGGCTAAACTTGCCAATAAAATAGTTAAAAAGGAAGCATTTATAGAGTACTCTTATTAATAATAATGCATTTATAATTCACCGTATACATGTATCTAGTGTACAAGACCCTATTCCGAGGTGCGGCACAGAAAAACAAAACAAGCAGTAACGGTGAAATATAAAATTAAAAGGTACAAATCATACACATGTAATGAACAAATCAATACTTGTTAAAGTATCATATCACATGCTAATTATATGCGTATTATACAAATGAGTCTTCAGCAAGTTCTTGAATAAGTTTAGTGCATGATCGCTATATGTACATGTAGACGATGTCCTCAGAATAGTTAAGAGGAACTTAGCAGAAGAACGAATAGTCCGCAAAGGGGTGTAGGGTACAAGAAGATTTGCAATGGAAGATGGGGCCGAGCCAGTCTGTGATTTAAAAGCAGCCAGTAAAATTATGAACTGAATTCTCTTTAACAACAATGGGTATCACTGCACTTAACATGATGGAATAAATGCAGAGGAATGAAAAGCTCATACACCTAAAAAACAAAAAAAACAAAAACAAAAATGCCAAGCAAGCGAATTCAGTCAATACCATGTAAGCTCAGAAAAACCAGACAAAACTACTGATACAGGGCATGTATGGTGCCATCAAAATATGAAAGACATTAATGATTGTTCTTGAACACATGCAATGACTGTTCATTTTCAAACAGTTCATTTCCTGTGACTCAGAGATTGCATTTTCACATCTTGAGTACCATCTTTATAAATGTTAAATTTTTGTTTTTAAAGAATGAATTTTCTTAAAAAGATAATGTGGTGTGGAGTGTCGTGGCCGAGTGGTTAAGATCACCAGACTCAAGTTCTGGTGTTGTTGGCAGCAGAGTGTGGGTTCGAATCCCTGTCTCGGCACTTGTGTCCTTAAGCAAGATACTTTACCATAATTGCTTTGTCCTTCGGATGGGACATTAAGCCATAGGTTCCGTGTACTAGGAGAAGGTAGTGCACTTAAAAGAACCCAGAACACTTATCGTGGAAGAGTAGGGGTTTACCATGTTCCCATGGCAAGCACCCTTATCTACAGGTTTCCTCAGGCTTGAGAGCTACAGTGATTAAGTTCACTTATGAGGCATCTTTGGTTTCATTACCAGAAATATATAATAACAATAAGAAGAAGAAAATTGGGGGGGGGGGTATTCATACACCAATTAATAATGTAACTTAACTCCCTTGTGTTCTTTAATACCTGAAATGTATTGTGCTCTGTACTTGGATGGTGTTATTGTTAAATATGTATAGCGCAAAATTTAATATTTATTGAAAACAATCCCTTTTTGTGATAAGTCATTGCTGATTTAAAACAATATCTACCTTGAACAGTGATATTTTTACATTTTTTTTTTTTTATGAAATGAGTAAAAAGTTCCTCCAAAAATAATTAAATGCATAAATTAAATGTAAAAAAAAAGTACATGTAGTGATTGTCGTACATTACATGTTATCATACTGGTCAATGTTTGAGGTATGTTCAGGGATGGTCAGGGATGGTCAACAATCTATTGTTCTCAGTTCTGAGCCACATAGTGTGTTTTCCCTTCCTCGACTCTGCCTTCCATACGTTAATTCACAAGTAGGTCAGAGATTTAACAAGCATTTGGTGCACCAAAACGAAAAGAAAAATACATAACAGGGAAATGCATGACAAGGAAATGAGTACCTCCATGTAAATACGGATTGATCAATGTTAAGAATTATGAACCAACAACGATACTACAACTTACCAGGTTGTGATATATAATATTGATTAAAACTCTTCTGTTATTGTTGAGTTCCAGTTTCTATTCTCACATGCATAAGTACACTACATGTAGCTCTGTTACACTTTACAGGAATTAATCTCAACAACTAATGCTTTGTCCTTGTACTAAAATAACAAGCAAGCAATTTATGTTATGAATATAAAAGCTGCAATATACTTAGGTGTGTCAGACAGTTCATGCAGTATGTTTTCCTCAATTAAAACACAGTCACATCACAGCTGTAGTAATAGTTAAATATAAAGGTTGCATGGCCTGATTTTCCCTGAAATAATTGTTTTTATGATTTTTTTCCTCCGAATGAATTTTGACGCTGGTTAAAAACTAAAAACATACAAAACCATCACACATGCCATGGACAATGCACACAATATAAAATGCAAAATTGTTTGTACATGTAGGGTTGATGGAAGTGAGATATTGTTGGGATCCCGACAATAATACATTTTTAGTTTTTTATTAACTACCATTTTTCGTTGGCGGATTTTTTCGTGCAAGACCTTAAGTGAAAGCTTTAAAAAATAGCTATGAAAATAGCTATTTAAAATTGAAATTTGAAATTTTAAATGTTTGTGTCAAATCAACAAAAAAATTGACCTAGCATCTTTAAAGCAATTTTGAAGTTGTAGATATAGCATACTTACAATGAATACACTCGGATTAAGGTACATTTTAGTTATTCAAGGTCTGGCTGTTTATTTTCTTGTTTTTTTTTTGTGCCCCAGGATAGATTTGGTTTCTGTCGATGGATAATTTATTTGCCTTATTGTAAATTCTATCATTAATAACATATTTGTGTATTTGTGATGTTGGAGAAGTTTATTTTGAAGTAAGGTGTTTGATGTTTATATTGTCTGTTGTTTTTCTTTTCCTGCCCAGCTGTTGAAGTTTGTTTAGTTGTTGAGTACACATTCAGGTTTTTAAAAATTAATAAAGATGACAGACTTTATAAGCGTGCAACTTTCAAGGATTTTTCTTTAGGGTAACAAACAATCAGGGCCCAATTTCATGAACCTGCTTACATGTACGTACAAAATATCGCTTACAAAATTTCTGCTAAGCAAAAATAAGCAGGATACCAGTCACAGTTTGCACATTTGAGGTGTCATTTTGGCTGGTAACCTGATTGTGGTAAGCATAAGTTTGTTGTGTTTAGCTCCTTTGGTGCTTAAGCAGCTCTATGAAATTGGGCCTAGGTCCCTGAGGAAATTTAATGAGTTAAATGTTGATGATCTGTGTGTGGTTGAGCTCTTCATCATTACTACCATCAAATTGTGTATAGTGGAGACTGGAGATCAAGATTTTCTAAACATGACAGCTTGCCAAATACATATAAAAGCTAATGTGTGCACTTGCACTATCATTTAACAGTGATGATCACAAATTGTCATTAACCAACTCTCGAGAAAAAAAAAATCAACGAGCAGGCCTAATTGCTTCGTTCTTGAAAGGGCAAGGGCACTAAGGCATTTTCCTGAATGAGGAATTGAAGGCGTAGGCATTTACAGGCTGCTTATCTTATGTGATTTAATCAAAGGTTAATACATTTTGGGATCTCATGTGTTTCAACATACTGATCTTTGTTTTTGAGTTACATGTCAATTCAGCCATGGGTATGGATAGTTTGTCGTCCCTGCTTACATTAAAACATTAATCTATTATGACATGCACATATAGATTAGATTTATTTTCCAGAGAATAAAAGCAAGATCATATTATTAAAGGATGTTTAAGAGTGGTCCGTGGAGATTATTCAACCTTGAAAAACAACTTTTTAATGCACTCCTCTGCTGAATGTTTTGGTGGATGCCCTAATCTTCAAATTTCCTTAAAGACTTAAAAGATATTGCAAGTAAAGTTTATGTAATGAATATTTTTTTAAGATTGATTGGATACAAAATGTTTGATCATGGTGTTTAGAGAGAACCATGATACTGTCACATTCTCAATAATATCGTGAAGTAAGACACCCACTGCTGCATTAACTAACATGCCTTTATGTTATGGTTTATCTTAATCTGTGAGGTAGTGAACTTTACTGACGTGAAGGTGCAGTGTTTCACTTTAACATTGATTGCAAATTTGTTCTAAAGGTCATACTTAGTTATCCATTTACTTTTTGTTTGCCTGCCATTTGTTTTTTCAGGTGTGGGTGTTGCAATGGCAGTTGTGTCATCTTATTTTTGCCTGTACTACAACCTGATCATTGCATACACTATTCGGTACATGGTTGTTTCTTTCAAAAATCCACTTCCTTGGGTGGGTTGTAACAATACCTGGAACACTCCCAACTGCTACACAACTGTGTCATTGAGTCAAGGTAAGAATTCATGGGCATGTTGCCAGGTCACAAAACTTAAATCCTTCGTGGGTACCTCGTGTTGCAGCTGTTCTTTATAAATTACTTTTGATGTGGTAAAAGGTGGTTGTTCCACATCAACAAGTTAATCGTTTTTTCTGCCAACTGTTACTTGAAAACCTTTTATGACCCTGAAGTATTGAGTATGAAGATTTATTACGTATATTATAATTTATTTGTTTACTAATGCCCACAATGATGTATAAATACACAGACAAGCCAGTTAAGATGAAAATCAACCTGCTACCTGCATGTCAATTCCCAAGAAAATTGTAAAAATTTATTTATATTTGTCAGGCTAATATGGACTTAACTTATTTCCTATTGTACTTATTTCCTTCTGTTTTGGACGGTCTTGTGTGGACCTGACCTCCTTTCTCAATGGTTAATGTTTTTTTACCTTTTTATTTACATTCTTACATTTTGTGTAAAAACGCATCCAATTTGACTTTCAGGCAACGATTTGCATTTGTTTCGATAAAAAAATATTTATATGTATATATTGATGTGAAATATATATATATAAACATATATATGTATTCACGGTATATTTTGTTCAAATAATGTTGACACTTTTTTTATGTTTAAATTTTATATTTACCAATGGTCTAACCCTGCATATAATTCAGCCTTTTGATTAATTGAGGATCATGAATAAAATCAGAAATACACATGGTGATCAACCATCCCTTGATGCTTTGATTGTTTTTTAATCCTTTGCCATTTAAAGATAACGTGACTGAAGAAGATGCTAAGTTGGCAATGTACAATCCGAAGACTCTAAATAGCAGTTTGGATTCAGGACCTCGTCCGATGAGAGCCAGTGAAGAGTATTGGAAGTGAGAGAGATTTTTTTAATATATTTTTTAAAGTAAAATCTGCGTACTCATCTGTGTACGAATCTGTTTAATTCTTGAAATTTCTAGAGGGGACTTCTTTGTGCTGTTGATAATAATATCCTACTCTTTTAAAAATGTTAATTAACTTCATTTTCTAGAATTAAAGTTACGATTTTAATGATGTTGTATATTTGGTTTGCAGTAACACCATGTGATTATATCTACTTTGCTACATACATTGATACCTCACCATGTAATGCCTCAAAATCTATTTTTAATGATGTTCTTTTTCAAACAAAATTGTGTCTTTGTAGAATTTTCGTGACCTCCTGTACCCCTTTATGAAATTGATGTAGAAAATTACTATAAATTCGTTCATAGATTTGGTGTGCTCAATGTGTCGGAAGGACTTGAGGAAATCGGTTCCATCCAGTGGCCATTGCTTCTGAGCTTTCTTTGTGCTTGGATTTTGGTTTACTTGTGTATCATCAAGGGAGTCAAATCATCTGGAAAGGTACATTTTTTCTATTCTTTTTAATTTTTTTTCCAGTGCCTCGGAATATGTTTAGTCATAGATTGATGGCGCTTTACAAGTTTGTATTCTTATTATTATTAAAGATGTGTATGCAAACAGCACACTAAAGCTCAGCTAACACCATTCTGATATTTTATATCGGGATGCTTTCTAACATTTGGTCACCAGTTTTCACGAAAAGACAATTTAGCCCCTGCAACTAAACTTTCATGTTTGGAGGAAACGGTGTTCGGAGGTTAAACTATTTTTGAAATCATTGTTTCAGAGACTGTTTGCCTTTTTAAGTTGGTCGTATTACCATCCATAAAAGTGGAGATCTGAAATTATGCAAAGATGTTGCTACTTGTATTTTTATCGTGGTAAATTTAATAAGTGAGTAATTAACTGCTGAGTACGGCTGTTTCTTTAATAACTGCCCAAATGAGATCTGTGTGCATGGACAAGTAAAAACCAATGCATAAACAAAGTTGGCTGTTTGTGAAAAAATCAGACTTATCCATGTCACACAAATTGTCTCTTTGTGAAAATGCAAAAGGCGGAGCACTATGTACCTCAATGTAAAAAGAAAATGGCAAATCAAAGATTGGCTATTGGTGAAAACGCACAGCTGCAAGACTGGTGATGTTATCCTTGTGCTAATTAGTGTAATTACGAAACTATGATGTTTTATGACTAAAAACTTGGGGAAAATGTGGGTGTGAATGATAACATCCAAAATGTGTTAAAAAACGCAGATTTGCCAAAATGTATGACATATTGATAAGTTGGCTATTTGTGAAAATGGTGAGGATTTTGGTGACCAATACACTGGTTTCCTTTGGATTTTTTATTTTTTAAATGTGTTCCTAATCGTTAAGACACGATTACAGTGATGAGTAAGTAACAAACATGTAATTGTTGTATTGTCAAAAGTAAGCAACCCCCATCCCATTCTTTTTTACAGGTTGTGTATTTCACTGCAACATTCCCTTACTTTGTTCTGGTGGTGCTGTTTATCCGAGGTGTGACACTGACTGGTGCCAAGGAGGGCATTCTCTTCTTCTTAACGCCAGATTTTGAAAAACTGCTCAATGCCAATGTAAGCATCTCCCCTGGAATTTCCTAACAACTAATTCAACATATATTTTCACAATTTGTTATCAGGATCTGTCATTGCAGATACGATACTTGCATGAGGGTGAAGAATAATATTTTTGGGGTTTTACCATACACCGACGAGCACTGTCTAGTCGGTGCTTTCCCAGTCCTGCAAAATAAATAAATAAATAAATAAATCCACAGGCATACTGCTTGGGATCTTTCATGTTAAATTAAATCAGTGACATCCTCTGTTGGCCGATTTGAAATCTGTTTCAAGAACCAACATTTGTCCCAGTATCTAGCGTAGTTTATTTTCTGCAGTTCTCCCCTCAATTGTTATTCTCCAATGCATGTTATCTTCTTTTTTCCTACCTATAGCATCATTTGTCCGTAAGTAGTCTGGTTATGTGCTGTCTAGTCCATTTATTTGTCTGCCTCACTTGCTTTGGACTGTAGCTTAATATCCTGTTCTATGAAATTTATTTTATGTTGAAGGCTCCCCCTTTTCTAAGCTTCGGCCTCTTGTGTATAGCCTCCATTTGATGTAATTTCCTGTTATTATCAGTATTATTCTGTGCTTGTAAAAATATGGAAATGAATGTTCCAAATGAAAATGCTCATTACCGATATTTAAAAAATCCCCAATATGAATGAAGTAATTTCCTTTAAAAAAATCAATGAATTCATTGATGTAGTAATGAAAGGGATCTGTTGTTTCTCCATTGGCCAGGTGTGGAAAGCAGCAGCTACTCAGGTCTTCTTCTCCTATGGAGCAGGTTGGGGTGGGATTCATACCCTCTCTAGTTATAACAAATTCAACTCCAATACTTTACGGTAGGTATACAGTCTTGCTCAACCATTAATGGCTTGAGCAAATAAGGCATCCCGGATCAAAGCAGTGGCAGTACAAGCATCACGTTATGTTGTATAAAGGAATTTAAAGGTTGTGCTGAATATCAGTGCTAGGGCAAATTTTTAACAGATTCATCTTTAAAAAAACCAACTGATTTCACAACTACCATGATAATCTGTGTTGTGTCATCAGTCTTTATGATTGATGCGTTCGCTAATTCAGTTGAAGATCAATCTTAGTACTTGATTAAATTTACACCTCAAAATAAAACAGTAAACAGGCAACAATTAATTGCAGGCGCAATAACATGACCATAAGTTTTAAAAACTTGAATTTGGAGATGCTTTTCATTTTTGGAAAAAAAAGTGTGATGCTACTCTACGGTTGCAAGTGTGACTTATATGCGATGACTGTTGCTGCTATGAACTGTTACCGGTAGATGCCTTAGAGTGTACAGTGTGCTCCAGGATCAAAATGATAAAAATTTTGAAATTGTTTCACAAATTTACAAATTTGGGGGAAATTTGTTTTTTTTTGAGAGTATAACAAAAATCATGTTTTCCTGGAAGACACTGTAAAATTATAGTTCTTAAAATGTTATTGAAATGTCTCTGCAGTCGGCCTGAAAAGGGGAACAAATTCTCAATCCAGATATATGTGTTCAAATATTTCAGTTCAATGAAAATGACAGTTATCCAAGATAAATAGTTGAAAAACTGGGTGATGAACTTTCTTGAAACAAATCTTAACTATTGATGTTAGGGGCCAACCAGAGTATATTGATGACATTACTAAGAACTAGGGGATCTTTTCAGATAGATCAATGTCACATCCTGTTTTCATGATGAATTAGTCCTCGCATCCGCTTTGATAAATAGTATTTTGAGGTCAATGTCACCGGTCGGAAAAAGTCATAACTCTTGTCAAACAGTCGTCTCAAGGCCGTGTAATTTGTTTTTTCGTGTATAGAACAATCTTGATCTTTTGGAATGATGAAAGTTTGTCATTATGCTATGCAGGCTAATCAGTCCAGCTTGATAAGACTTGATCATAATATCTGAAATGGTCATGCCCTGAGTTACAATCTGTATATCATGTTTTTCTGTGTGTTTGTTTGTTAACATTCAGTGTGAGTGGATGGGTGTGGGTGTGTATGAAACAGCAACTGATTTATCTTCAGAATGAGCCATTTTATTGTCTATAATTGATCTTTGTCATCAGTGCATCTGGTCTACAGTGGATGTCAATTCTTTTTATACATTTTACTCAATCACTTCTCTTACCTTTGGGTAAAAAAAAAACCCCAAAACAATCCATGATATAAATGTCTGGGTTTCATTGTTGGTCTGTAGTGTTATTGCATGAATACACTTTGGGTAAGACACAGTGTGTTTTCAATCTTTTATGAAGAGTAAGTAATATGTATAGAGACCAACCTGTGGAAAGTTCAGCCCAATTGCTTAAAAAATGAAGTGAAACAAACCATTACAAAAAAACCTATCCTACTATAACAGTTTACTTCCACACAAGCGACCGACTGTTTGTCATTTCCAGAAAGTTTGCATGCATTTTCTTTTCTTTTTATTTTTGCATTTCGGCTTCTTTCTTTAAAGGGCAAAGGGCAGAATAATTTACAGGTAAATTTATACCATTGCAAACTGTACATAAAGGACCCTTTTAGGTAATACTAAATAAAATATTTGATCTGTGTCAAAATTACCTAAAGTGTATCATGCTTTAAATGTCCTGACAACATAACTGTAAAGGCTGCTAAAGGGTTGGTTAAAAATTGATATCCAATTCCAAGAGTAAGATGAATTTAAAATATAGAAATTCACTGATTTCCTTAACAGATGATTCCCACTGTAGGCTGTACAGAGCCCTGCATGCTATATCACACTTCTCTTAAAAACAATGGTCAAAGGATGTTTGTGGTGCACAAAAATTCAATACAGGAAAAAGACTTGGAATGTTTCTTACAGAACTGTTGCAACTTGTGACTTGATACCTTTCTAAAAACATACGTATATATATTTTTGTTCAGTTGACAGTCAAAATGGCTCATTTTTAATACATAATTAAAATGTTTGAAACTAATTAATTTTCAAATTTATCTTCTTGAGACAGGCGTACAGCTTTGGAAGGCAGCCTTCATTGTTTGACACTCACATAAACACAAACACATGCGATACTATAAGCACTGAAGTATAAGCCAAGCTTCCACTTAATGGGATGCTCAAAAAGGGTGGACCTATAGTTGATATATTCTCTCTTACTGTTATTTTTTTTATCTTTAAACAAATTGTTGCAACAATAATATATCCAAAAAAAAAAAAAAAAAATGAAAAAAACAAATGAGTTTTGAATATCAACTTTACTTTCATATTATTAATTTTTGTTAAAATTATTATTTTTCGGAGGTGACATTTCCTTTTAATGAATTCGGAGTGATGAAAATAAGTGCTTATACCTAGTGTGTATAGTATCACTCACAATGTAAAAATATTAATACACAAAATGACATAACTGACAGGTTTACTAGGAGCTGAATGGTCAGGTAAGATGAAAAAAGTCTATCAAATACACCCAGTCCGGACTGATTACAATAGATTATGCGTACGTTTGAGCTAAAAGCTTTTACAATAATTTTGTTTTCAAAGTCAAAGTGAAAAATAAATTATCTCGTCAGAAACTTTGCCAACAAATTTCCGAGACACAAAGGCAAGTGTTACCAAATGTTTATTTGAATATAATCCATTGTGAAAACTAGAGCAAGCTATTGTTTTCATGTCCAAAAGTGAAGTTGAAATTCACTAAAATAACATACTCTCTGAAGAAGAAAAAAGGAAAATCCAAGGTCAACTTGAAGCACATATTAGTTTTCTCTTTTAATAAATGGAATAGAGAGAAAATTACTGTGATGCTTAGTTGATGCAAAGCCTATAGCCTGTTCGCACACAGAGCAAAGTGAGGAAAATCAATGCAACAGAATAAAGTTTCCTGAAAATTGAGCTAATGTTCTTTGAATTTGTTCTATCAATTTGGTCCAAAAATTTGGTTGTTAAATATATATATATATATTTTTTTAAAGACACACTTTTGCTTCCACTGACTCTGGGTAAGGTTTGATGAGACATGAAAGTTATTGGGAATCTTGAAATTGATGTTGCATTGGATTTCGTCAGATTGTTTGGCATCAGTTTATACAGGAGGCAACATGATGTGAATGCATTTCAAGCAGACGGAATTCAGGACATCAGTATCTGTCAAGTTTTAATTATTACTGTTACTTTAACATAATAAACAAGTACACTTTAACATTATACCCAATGCACCACAGTGTCCTATTTTAATACATTTTGGTGAAGACAGATTGGAAGTGTGAATTCCTTTTGCTTGTTAATGCACTCATTATCAAATGAACAGGTCGTGTGAACAGGCTGGCAAACAGACACAATATCAATACATTGGGTAGATGCATTGGGGAACTTTTCATCTACCCAATGTATTAATACACAAGAGTAAAAATCCTGTTGTGCTTACGTTTGTAAACACTATTTGTTTGACACAACAGAGAACTTATCCCCACAACGCACGATCTGCGTATCGCCGTCGACCAAACAATGGGACACATCCATCGTGCTTTTCAGATTGTTCCATTGTAAGGTAAACATCACCAAAATCTGCCCCTGTAAAATTGGGAGGACGATCTCCGGGTGCTACGTGCAGAGTTGCTCAATGATTTTTGCTTCAGCTTGCCATAAAAACAACAAGTACATCTTAAGAGGTTTCCTTGATGCTTCTCTTTAGCCTTAATGATGGTATATTAATCATTCTTAACCCAAGAAGACATTTTGTCATATGAACACCTTATACCGATGTTTCTTTTGAGACGTTGAAAAACAGTTTAATACAGTACATGAGTGTATTTGCTTATTTTTGGAGCATCTTAAGTCCCTTTGCCAAAGTCTGAATCCCAGAAGAGGTGAATATTGGTTAAAAATTGCTTTGATTTTACTTCATGGAGATTTTTGATCCAGCCCCAATAAGAGCTGAATAAGCGCTAAATAAGGAGCATCTAGGAAGCCTGTTAAGGGTCTGCAAGGATCCCATGGGAATCTGACGCCACTGCCTAAACACAGGACACCAGAAACCTCTTCACAGCGGACTCCCAGAAGCTTCCAAGAAGCTGCAAGGAAGCTCACTCTGGCAGATGTGTGTCATGTTCACAATCCAAACCATCGTTTTCAAGGGTGGTTAGAAATATCCATGGTGCTTTTTTTTTTCAGTTTCGTGGAAGCCTCTGGGAAGTTGTTTGGGTTCCTTGGTTATATTTGGAAGGCTATCAGGACTCTCATGGCATTCTGTATTTGAAGATTCTGGACTGGCTGCAGCCTGTCTCCTCCACCTCAAAGTAGAGCAAGGAACGTCCTGAACTGCAAGCAGCTGCCTGATCATTTTTGTAATATTTTGTGTGGTTTTTGTTGTTGTTGTGTTTTTTTTTTGGTTTTTTTTTTCTGCTGACGAGTATCTACCAACGTCAGTTATTACCTCATTGTCATTTTTTGTTCCCTACTTACTGATATTTTGTTTTATGTTCACCACCCTCCACTTTGAAATAATACAAAAACATACAGTGATACTTTGCTGATCAGCATGTCATGTGCCCTGACGAGTATCTTCTCTGGTGTTGTTATCTTCTCCATCATTGGATTCATGGCACATGATTCTAACCAAAACATCCAAGATGTCATTGCAGCAGGTGAGATATGACTTGACAGTGTCCGTTTTTCATTTTCTTCTCATATTCTTCTCTTATTTTCTCAAAGAAAAAAAAACAAAAAATTGATCAATAAAATTTCCAAAATGCTACCAATGTTGTGTCATCTCTATAGTACTGTGATCTCATGAGATAGTAAGTTAATCACTGATTTCTTAATTTATCATTAGGTCCCGGATTGGCTTTTGTTGCATATCCTGAGGCAGTGTCGCGTATCTTCGTTCCTCAGCTGTGGTCATTTCTCTTTTTCTTCATGCTGTTAACTGTTGGCATTGACAGTCAGGTAAGAGATAAATCACATTTACTGCGTGAGACAAATCTTGCATTTGAAAAGTCCAATGAAGTTTTTGACTTGAAATAACAATAAGGGATGTAAAGATGTTTACCATTCGTTTAACTTATTTTATGTTTTATTATTTTTTTTTTCAGTTTGTAACCTTGGAAACTTTGATCACTGCCTTCATTGATGAGTTAGAAAGCAAGTTTCCGGGGAAGGTTCGTCGATGGAAGTCTTGGATCATCCTCCTTGTCTGTATTTTAATGTTCCTCGTTGGACTACCGTTTGTCACTCGGGTAAAATGAAATTAAGATTTTGTCCCAATAAAAACTTGGGGTTTTTTTTGTGTTTTTTTTACTTTGTTATAAAGCCGCTTTGACTATGGAATCTCAAGGCCTGCAAACTTTCAAGATTTATCCTAAGAAATAAGTTTTTTTTTCTGATAATGCAAACCCATATTTCTTAACCTTTTAAGAAGTGTAATGAATGAATTAACACTGAGCAACTGATGTATCGTTCTGTTTGTAACATGATCGTATGTCTAGGCAAACTTAACTTCCCAGGTGAAGTTTAATAGAAATCTGTCTACTCTCATTACCAGGGTGGAACTTACGTGATGACACTCTTCAATTGGTACTCTGCAGGATTTACTCCATTACTACTGGCCTTAATAGAGCTACTGGTCATATCTTACGCCTACGGTAAGCCTCTAATGATCAAGGAATTTCGTCTCTCACTTGACTTTTTCTTTAGTCAGTTATTGCCAGTTTTCGGTTTGCAAATGTACTCCTTGCCAATTTCCTTGGTGATTTTTCCATTCATCAAACCTGATCCCTGAGTTATATGGACCCTTTTTGTCTGTATGAGGTGTCTACTTCTGGTACCTTTACTTATGATGTTTGTCCTGCACTATTATGTAGTTGTTAACACAGTAAGTTGGTTCACCCCACCTCTATTGTATCTTACAGGTGTAGATAATTTCTTGAAGGATGTGGAAAGTATGCTTGGATTTGGACTCAGTATGTATTGGAAGGTGTGCTGGATGTTTGTAACACCAGTCATCATCACGGTTAGTCAAGCACAGTCCCCCATTCTTAACTCCCACAAACATCTAATGTATCAAGTTGTGTAGTTCTAAGATTACCTGCTCATTAAATTAAAACACTCCAATACACAGGTACCACAAACTGCCACAAAGTACCATACCTTCCAGGCTAGCATTGGGTGTACTGGTTTCTTCTGTTTGTATAGCTGGTATTATCAGGAAACCCCATGACTTGTGTACTGTGGACTTAAGTCTCCACAGTCTCCTGATGAGTTTTGTGGCAAGGGCGTGTTGGGCAGGAGAGTGCACTGATATCAGTCAAGGATTTAAATTTTTAAACAAACTCTTAGAAAATACCTGTAACGATTAATGTTAATAACCTTTGCACAGTTTCAGCCACATTGCCATAACTCGGTCTTTGACGTTATCATACCACAAAATTTCTCCTGCACATTGAGCATGGAATCACCTTAGGCCAGTCTTCTGTAGAGTTCCACTGGTTACATTTGGTCTATCTGTTATGTGTACACATTTTGATCGCTAGGACTGTTACCATTGTTTCCCCACAGGGCATAATGATATTCAGTTTCATTGACTATACACCAGCTGTCAATGGCAATTATACTTTTCCACCGTGGGCCGAAGCTATCGGCTGGACCCTGACACTGTCGTCGTTGCTGTATGTGATCGGCTATGCTGTATATTTTTTGGCCACATCCGAGGGAACTCTTATGGAGGTAAGGATCCTAGGATTCGGAATGCAGACAATAAGCCTTATTTTTGACAGCAAGAGGGCGCCCTTTGGGGTAGATTGGGGGTCAAACTATAGAAATAGTGTGGTAAACCAGATGCATTTGGACTTTATTTGCAACTTTTGAAGGTTTTTTTTATTGACAGTTTTACAATGTAATCAGTGTAAGATGTTCCCTTTGAAAATTTGTATTTTTATTGTTTTGAATTTTTTTTTTGTACTTTCAAAAAACGAGTTAGTATTGCGCCCTCTTGCTGTCAAAAATACGGCCTATTAGGTTCTGTTTTGTACATTGTACCAAAATGTATGATTTTGTACTATATTTTGGTTTGATTGGATCTCTGTTAACATTTCCTGACCCATTTATCTTTCTGAATACCGCTGGCACAAAGAAACCCCGACTTAACAAAGACAAGAGAACAAAGACTCCCATTGAAGCACCAGGATATTTTGTTTTTCTATATGGAGAAGATATAGCATGAATTGAAACCCTCAGCCATGAGAGACGGCTAATAATTGGTCCCACGGCCAGAACCAAGGCTAGAATCTCGGTTCACTCGGAAGTACCGCCATTGAGCCGTAATACAATGCTAAAAACAATGGTGGAAGCCTCTCGTAATCCTCGTATAACAAAAGGACAAAGGTCTGGAATCAGAGATAATACACAACAACCCCTCATAAAGGGAGAATTTTAGCACTTCTTCCAGTACCATCTGTCCTCTTTGTTTTGTGTGGGTGAAACAAAGCTTTGCTCGGTGAGTGCATGCGCTGTGCACGCTCCGGAAGTGAATGTCAGGGTGACCTTCGTTCCGCTCTTCTGAATTCACACAAAAATACGAAGTTTACATCTTCTGGCAGGAAAAACATTAGCATTTTTACACGTCATCTACGGTTAACTAGCTAAAGCACTTTGGAACATAATGTTTTATAAATGGCAAGATTTTCACCTGTTAAGTCTCATGAAGTATTGTTACATCAAGATAAGTATAAATGTTAATGGATTGAAACATTTGCAGCATTTTCATAGTGCCTGGGGTTATTTTTATTGTTTTATGAACAGCGTTTTAAGAAGTCCATCACGCCCTCTAAGGACTGGGGTCCAGCCAATAACATTGATCGCATCAATGCTGGTTATGCACCTCGCCCTGGCCAGAAAGATGAGATGGAGAGTGAAGCCATTCAGTTTGATGAAGCTCCACCGGCGTATAAAGACACAACATATATTGATGTGGCTGTTAATACAACCAATGAGTGTGATGTATAGTAGTAAGTTAAAAACAGGGTTTCTGTGTTGTCCGTATTTATCACTTAATTTACTTTTTCTAGTTAAGGTCTTAAGCTGTATGAAAGCAGTGTGCTCTAGACAGCTTTGTGTTTCTTATTTTATACGTTGTGTTTTCTTGTAAAAGCTTTGAGATAAATTTTAGTAGGAGCTGCAAGTTCAGCGTAAGCGTTGTATTATCGTTGTACATTGGGATAATGATTGTTAGAAAGGTTACCTTCATAGCATGCACAGGGTGATAAAGTGTTTAAATTCCCAGGATAAATTCTCTTTACACAACTTACTTTATATTCTTCTGTTGTAATCCAAACCTAAACGTTACTCAACATAATTGTTTCCTTGCCAAGTGATTAATTAGTTTAATATTTTCTAAAAGCCTTTTTATATGAAAGGAAACGATGTAGAATATTACCGAAGAAGATAAACAATTAACATTTTATAATAATTTATATGGCGGAAGTGTTAATCATTATCTTATAAATACATTTGACTAAATTTAGACTGGTGCTGTTCACATCCTAAGTATTCTACCTTTTATGAATAACTCATTAAGCTAAATGCACATTTCATAAGAAACCAAACATTTATAGGTTTGATGCAGTCCTCATTTTTGTAAAGTGAAATAGTAAGGGGGACATTTGTCAGAAACTTTCTATGAAGATCACTATAATAGTTTATCGTTTTTATTTTTAGGACAGACTAAATCTAGCCGGGTAAATTTAGAGGACCTTTGAAATCTCCAAAGAATACCAAAGCATTACAGGGACTAATGGAATGTTGCCTTCAGTAGTGGATGCAAATTGTATCTGCTTTTGAGCCCATCATTTACATGTATTTGTGCTTATATTTTTAACATTGTGTGATGTGCATGTATCTTGTTGTGGTAAACAAAATGCCAAAGTCACTGCCTTGAAGGTAACTCTAATAAGGTAAGGTATTTCTAATAAGCCTATAAATGAGACAGTAATATCAATGCAATCCTGGGCTACCAAACCAACGTCAATTTAAACAAAAGCTGTAATCATTTGTAGTAACGATATTCTCTATTTGTAATCAAACTTTCTTTCCAAATAAGTCAATCTTAGCCAAAGGTGTTTAAGCCACCATGGAATTCTCAGTTACTTTCACTGTTCACCAAGACATCGGAAGTCCTCATGTGCGCAAAGGTTAAAGCACTTTGCATTGATTGTTGTTGTTAATTTGTAGTTTAAGCTGAGTATAATATAAAGGTCCATTATAAGCCAAAGAAACAAATAATAGTAGATGTATAAAGAAATGTAGTTCTTTTGGGATGGAGAAGCTTTTATAAAAAAAATCACATAACAACAATGTAAGGGCAAAACCATGGAGAGTCATGTCAAAAATGTTTCAGAAATTTGCTTGTCGGCTGATTTGTCAAAGTTTGTTTTGATAAATAACAGAATCCAACATATCTAAATAAGAACATGCATCTCGCCATGGAATTGTCCATCTGGTATTTTGGGTTGAGATTTCTCACTGCTCCATGTGTCCCAGACAAAATGCTGTTCCATTAATTCCCTTGACAATGAAGTAATGGCCAGTCACAGCCATGCTCATACAACCAACAATACACTACCCTCATCTACTATGTGTTACATACACACAGGGTGGGGCTTAATGGGTAGATCTTTTAGAGGATACAAGTTTCCAGCAATGGTGAGACAATACTTATTTGCATGGTTCAAAATGGTTAAACGCCGAGATTTTACACAATGAAACTTAATATTCAATGAATGTTCTTTTTTCACAACTTCTTCTGAACAACAGCTCACTGCAGTTTGGACTTTCCATTATACGACCATTTTTTTTTTAAACATTGGGACAATTGTCAGAATAAGAGTAGAAGGCAGTGCAGGATTTTAGCCCTGTATACACCGGGTCATTAGGTGGCATGGGTGGCTAGTGCATAAAGCGCTTGCCTCTCACCACTGTGGCCTTGGGTCGAGTCCGGGCTGAGGCCATTGGTGAGTAGATTTGTGTGTTGGGTCTCTCCTGTGCCACAAGGATTTCTCTGAGGGACCTCCGGTTTTCCTCCCTTGCAAAAAATCAAACACTTTCGATCTCTGAGTGCTCCCTGGTCGTACATGGGTCAATGTGGTTGGCTGCCAAAGGCGTCTTAATTACATTCCTGCTTGACCACGTTGTAACCGTGTTCTCCGCAATTCAGGTATTCAGCTGTAAGGATGATTAGCCTCCAAATTATTATTATCATTATTAAGTGATGATTATGCTGTTCAAAAGTCATCTTTTTATTCTTTCATTGTTTTTAAACGGACCAGGGGGAGGGTGGAAAGGTGAACAAAATTAATATTATCCTGAAGCTGACTATGCAAAAAAAAAAATGTCTGTTTTAAAAATGTGTTAAACGTGTTTTGAAATATTGCATAGTGTAAGAACGGAAAACAAAATGTACTGAAATCAGTAAATAAGGTCAAAGTTGCCACTAAGTTGGGCCAATTATCCCCTGCCCCCCCTGCTGGACACACTCCGCTATAACAATACCCTGCTCAGGTAACCATGTCATCCAGCATGTTTGAATAGCAAAAATCTGTAATCTGAATATGATTTTTGCACACTGGATGCTAAAATTGAGTAGCAAATGATGATTTTTGAGTAGCCTGGTACATTTTGCGTAGCATATTTTGCTATGCTTTAGAAGGAAAAATCTTCCAGAATGCGTTTCATTATTTATCGGACAAGTATGAAAATGTTCAGATTTAACTTTATTTTGGAGTGTATATTAAGCTTTCATGGTTATCCACAGATTTTGTGTTCTTGAATTTTTTTATTTCTCTGGAGGTTAGAAATTTAAATATCAAGAAGTAACCTATTTGCTACTATGCAACAACATAACAATATGATGAGTCTTTGATTCTATTTGTGCTACAATAACTAAAACAAAGTATTATATTGCACATGGTATTCCATTGTATGCTTTGATTCTATGATTATGGTGGATTGGATGTAGGATGTTGTTTTATGGTTGGCTCAGTGCTATAAGGCTATATTTGTGATTTCATATCCGTGATGATCAGAAGGGTGTTAAATGAAAAATGTGTATAAATTTGAGAAAATAAATCAAATCCACAAATAAATGTTTTCTGAGAAAACAATGTTTCTTTTTGCCAAACAATCGCTTTGGAGACCACTCTTGATCAATAAATTCCATTTAATATGCACAAGTTATGAAGTCCATCCAAACTAAATAAATAACCTTGTATAGTCCTGAGCCGACGTTATGATGGGTGGGCAAGAAGAACCACTATTATTGGGAATTAAAGATGTATCATTTTTAATATTAAAGAAAGGGAGACTAATTTTTGAGTAATCTACAAGAGGCAAGAAAGACGCCTTGTTAAACAGTTGTTTGTTGTTTTGAACAAAAAACTTGCATATAGTTAAAAATATTCAGCATTTTAATTAATTTGTTTCATTTCAATGTAGATTTTGTGTATTTAGATGCAAATTGAAGTGATGTATGGAAATGCAGTATGATTATACACATCTAATTGCTTTTTATTTGCCAGCTAATTTCAAAATCTGTTTCAAATTCTAAAGAAGAATCTTGTAGAGCCTGCAGCACGATGTTATAGTGGTTTGTACGTCAGTTAGTCAAGCGTTCACATGTTGTGTTCAAAAAGTTCAATTTACACAATCAACTTGTATCAAGTTGGCAGAGATCTGAAACCATTTAATGTCTCTGAGAAGTCTTCAGTAATATCCCACCGAATTTAGGTTTTGGGTGTTTTGAGTAAATGAAGTATCATACTTCATTTGAATTCTTTCAAAGAGACATTAACTGTTTTTTTGTTTTTTTAAATAAACATATCTGGTGGTTACACAAATTTTCCAGTACAATTTTGAATTTGTTACAAACCAGTTTGAATCAAGGTATTTTTCATGATTATCTAACTGAATTGGATTCTTTTTGACATTGACATTACTCGAACAGGTTTATACCTACGCAGTATGGATGAGTACATTATATTGTGATGTTGGTGCAACAAAGTCGTACAAAACACGCTCCATGCAATAACGCCATATCTCGGTGGCCATTGACTTTGTTGTGTACATTCAGGTTTTCTTTTATAGGGAGATACAACCTTTTGACATTGTGAAACTCATGTAAACACTAGTGTGGGTGATACGACCTTGTTGCATCGACACAACGATATGTATGTTGGTCCTCTTATCACTTACACACTTGGTTGTAAATACGGGTGCCAATATTGCCCAAGCTTTGAACAACAATCACGGTTCTATACTGATTGTTTTGTAAGTCAATCTTTGGGCAGTTTGGCCCGTTGACTTTTTTAAAGTTGACATTGTACTTGTTTTATGAGAAATAGAAATGTGTATTTTTCGAACCATAATTGAACGATATATGTGAAGCTATTGACACAAAACAGTGTACATATTTTCCATAGTTTTCTCGAAAATTGGTGACTGTATGACTGGTTTGTAATGACCGTTCATTTAAGTCGAAAGTGAGCTGATGGACTATGTGACTGTCACTGAAGCTCACTTATCATGATTTGTGAGCTTACATTTCCCAAATTCAAGTTGAATATCACTTTTAAGATACGTACTTCATTGTATAATTTTTAAAGACAATGTTTGGTCAACCCAGGTAAGAGAATAAGTATGTTAGAAAAAAAAAATAATTAAATTTAGAAATGAAAAAATAAAACAGATCTGATTTGTGTAAAGCAAGTTTCCAAATAATTTGTGAATTAGAATTGGCTTGAAGGTTGGCATGGTAAAAGTACAATAAGCTTGATGTGTGCGTTAACGCCATGTGTAACATATGTTTTTGTGAGTATGTGAAGTTCTGACAAAGAAGTATTTTTTTACTTGACATTTCAAACAGTATGCTCTGTTTGTCATCAGGAGATTGCAAATGGACTATTGGTGCTCTCATGATGTATCCTGCAGAGGCTTGATAAGTCATGAAGTACTGGATGTACAGCTTCTTTGTTGGAAGTGTAGAGGCGGGAACATTGTGTGTTTCCACTCATGTTGTCAACGTTTTCACAGAGAGCCACATATTATGTCAAAAGGCACAAAGGGTGCCTTCTTTGTCAAACTGTGATGTGACCGCCAGCGTGCACGCGCACATAGTAACTGGGTTATTTCATTTACCGCTATAATCGTGACGACACAGCTTCTTAAAGACCCCTCAAAAGATTCTGTCAAAGTTTAACCTCTCTAATGACTAATTATGGGCTAATTGCCATAGTAACTAGTGAAGATGTGTGTCTCTTGGTGAAACTGCAAAAGTGAGACGACCTTATAACACCTATCTGAATAATATGTTTTTACATAGGAAAGCGACGTACATGTCACGACACATGTTCACGCGCATACTGACATGTATGGCTGTTTGTAAAAATGTAAAATTGATTTGACCTAGATCTTTATCATTCGATTTCAACATAAAACATTTTGGTGAATGAAATTTTGTGTGTAGTGATGATGTGTCTGTGATAAAACAAAACACAGACGAGCTTAGCAGACGACAACATTGAAACCATTGTTGAAATTTTGCTGTCGCTTGGTGGCGCCCTAAGTTGTCTTTGCTAAAATCCTGAGTTCGTGCTTTTCAGTAAATTTGTTGAGCACACTCAACTGATTGCGCTGTCGAAATATTGAATTTCTAACGCAGGTATTTTGCTCAATTTCGAGATTGAGCTACTTAATTATGAGAATAAAGCTGCCCAGTCTTTAGATTGAGCAAAATCCCGAGATTGCGCTCAACAATAAACAAAACGTTTTCAAAAATGTTTCCTCAAAACATTTTGTCCTACTGTTGGATGTTTTTTATCTTGGTGTTTTGTACAATGTATATTTTGTACCGTATCCCCAAACTACCAAATTTCTTGTGGCATCTCATATCTTATGGGAAGGTGAGGGATGTTTCTGGACGTCGTGGAAAACCGTCTTCTAAACAGACGTGGCAGAGCACAATTGACAAACTTCTCGACGTTCCCAAACGGTAAGTACCATGGTCACTAGTTGCGATAATCGTAACCCTCCATCCTCCCGACGGTCCGGTCTTCGACCGTCGGGAGGATGGAGGGTTACGATTATCGCAACTACATGGTCACCAGCACTCCAGCAGTACCATAAGTAGCTTACTGCTGCAATCTTCACTTGGGCCTAATCTTCAAAGTTCAACTTCAATCACGACCAACTTGTTTAATGATGTAATTGGCATCTGGGATAAAGAACAATGTTATTATTAACTTGGTTTTACCAGTTCACTGATTGATGATGTAGTCCAACAACTCGGTCGAGCAAGACACAATCCTTACAAAAGTACAAAGTTCTACAACACAAGCTGCATTCTGTTTGTTGCGTTTCTACTACTAGTACTATATGAGTGACAATTAACACTGCACTAACTATCCAGGCCACATACATTTGTTGGTACTTTTGTACTATTTCCTAAACATTAAACGACATGCTGTTTTTACATTATAGCTGCATTTTTCCTAGTCCGAGTTACAGGACTTGGACATTATCTGGCGTACATACGCCAGATAATGTCCAAATGTTAAAAAAGCATTGTACTTGTCATAATAGGGTCCAGTCCTTGGTTCTCCTGGTTCTTGCAACAGTTCATAACCCTCCTTCGCCTTCAGACAGTCAACGTCAGGTAGGATGGTTACGAATACGTGCAACAAAGTTCTTGTGCAATTTATATGCAATAGCCTAAACCCAGTAACTGGGGCTCTGTGGCCCTACTCCTTTTTTTGAGATTTTGACTTTTTATTGGTCATACGGTATGACCGATAAAATGTCAAAATTTCAAAAAAAAGGAGTACAGCGCCCCAGCGACTGGGCTGGGTCTAGCAATAGCCAATAATAATTTGGGGATAATTTCATGGAATCACAGGCTTTACAGGGTGCTGTTTGTAAATTTCTACCTCCATGGTGTTATGCACAGTGTGGTAAGCAGCACCATGAAATTAGGCCCTGTACTGAGTAAAACAGTAATTTAAACATGACAATCCTATGAAAGACTGTTTTGTATAAAAGGCTTTTTATTTATAATAGTACATTTAGTTGCAATGATCATAACCCGCCTCCCCATCAGGGACTATCCTCCATTTCCCTGGTTATTGCCCTAGTGTCCCTGGAAATGTCTTGTCTCCCTCACAGACATGCCTTATTAAACATTAAACAATACTTACAAATTATGTTTTCCCCCCAGTTGGTTTATTCATTTCTACGTGGTTTCTGTGATCTGCAACAGCTTTGTGCTGTTCAACTTAATAAGGGTTGTATTCTACAATGGTCAGATGCCAGGCTGGTATTTGGACTCTCTCCGATTTCTCACCAATTATCCTTTGCAGAATCCAAAAGGTGAAAACAAAGTCATTAGTTGCAGTCGCCATAATATATATATTGTATGCTTGGAAGTATTTTTAAATTGTTTGAAATGCAAGATGACTTCCTTAAAAGTTATTATCTGTTCTTTTCTTCTTCTATTTTGGTGACTGCTCCGTGTTCCAACAACCCTATGTTCCGATAACCACTTGTGATCTACATGCTAGGCTTAGGCTTGGGATTGGGATTAGGAAAACACATTAGGGTGACGGAAGTTACGGGTGTCGGAACATGGGTGTGTAACCTTTATTTTTAGCATAATGCTTTCCTTTTTACCAAATAGTCTTAGTCCTCTTTTTTTGTCAAGTAATTTAATAAACCTAGAATGACATTATTTTTTGTGTGATTTAATGCAATGGTTTTTTATTGCTTTATTAATACATGTATTTTCTGTCCAACAGCATCTCAGCTGTCAGTCATCATAGTCATTGCACTGCTTCTCATTCAAGGTGTAAGACGTTTATACGAATGTTTGGTGATAAGTAGCTATTCTAATTCCACCATCCATGTCAGCCATTACATACTGGGACTACTGTTTTATGCGTTCGCTGGGATGAATGTCATTGCTGAAGGACCAGAATTCGCAGGAAAGAGTAAGATGGTTTGCTTTCATAGTCATACATACAGATACATACTGTACAGTGTATTATTAATGTGTCACCATACAATTTTGTGAGGCTAGGGGCACATTTCAGGTTGCGGTCATTGATGTTTCTCCTGCGAACTCATCACAAGCCCCAAATTCATCGCTGTTTCAATGGTGTTGATTTTGTGTTGCTCAAAAGCCATTGCTGTTGTGGTGAGAGCAAAAAAAGAAAAGAAGTGCAGTGATCGTGTCTGATCGCCATATATGGACAATGACACCTGCCCTAAAGCAACCAAAATAGCTTCTGTCGCAGTGGAAAAGAAGCAGCCAGTGGCAAATCTAGAAACTAAATAAAAAGCATTGCAATAATGGTATGACTTGTTAAAAGTCTGTGGCCTAAGATGGGGGTTCTAACATGTCAAAAACTTGGTTTTTAAAAGCGCTTGCAAAGTTGCAATGACCTTTTGTTTACATTCTGTGTACAACAATCAAGTTATAGTAGACTAGCCCCCAAATATATTTCATTTTAAACAATGCTCTCGGGGAATGCCCACAAAAACAGGCCTTGCTCCTGACGTGACGTCACATGTGGAACAAGAACTGTTACCAAAACGTCTGAATTTTATTTGCTACGATACAGGCACTTACTGTTGTGGTAGCACAAGCATTTCTTAAAACTTCTCTTCAAGCAGTGATGTTACATATAATACATCATGAGCCAGGTTTGATTTGGGGGGTATTCCCACAGAGCAGTATTTTGAATGAAAGAAATTTGAACAAATATAAAAAGGGGGTTGCGACAGATATATTTTCAGCTGATTTATTATTTATTAATTACAAACTTTTACATGGCATATGGACAACGTAGTATGGCACACATCCTATGTAATGTGCTTCGTTTAAATTTAACTTGTGTTTTTGTCACAGTGCCATTAAAATTTGCTGCATTATTTTTTGTGTACAATCCTCTTGTTTACAAAAAGAATGACCATGCATTCCAGGCGATTTCCTGGAAGGCAAGATTATACACTTTTGGTTAACAACTGTTTTCATTTTGTATCATAATTCAAACATAATTTCAAGTAGGCCTATTGTGAAAAAATTTTTTAAATGTATGTTCACGCCTGTTCAGCTACGGCCTATTTATCGCATTTCATCATGTCAAAAGTTGTTTACAATGGTGCGCTGTAATCTCAATCAAATGTAAGATTTGATATTTACTTCCATTGGGCTGTGTATGGACTGTGTACAGGTGTACAGGTGTACAAGTTGTGCCTGCAGGAAGTCCAGGCTCAGTGGCTTTTTGTTGTAAACGTTTGATGCAATGAGTATTAAACAAGGTCTAGACTGACTGTACATTTATGATGATTTGGTTTTCAGTTCAATTTGAGTCTGTACGTCAGTTAGCTGAGCAGTTAGAGTGGTTTAATGTGGCAGGCATTCTGATTTTTTTCTGGGCCACGTACCACCACCATGTTGCCCACAAAATATTTGCAGGACTGCGGAAAGGAGACAAAGGTATGAAGATATTTAAATAATACTTCCTTTTTAATACCTCATTTGGTCTTTGAAATATTTTTCACAGTGGCTTATCGTGGCCGAGTGGTCAAGTGCACTGGATTCAAGCTCTGGTGTTTCTGGTCAGCAGAGTGTGGGTTTGAATCCCTGTCTTGACACTTGTGTCCTTAAGCAAGACACTTAACTATGATTACTCCTTGGCGTTTATGTCCCAACTTGAGGATCCTGCCGAGTGACGAAGTAGAAGTAGTAGTGGTAGTTAGTAGTAGAAGCAAGACACTTAACCATTGTTTCGTCCTTCAGATAGGACGTAAAGCCCTAGGTCTTGTGTGTTGTGTAACGCATGTAAAAGACCCTAGTTACTCTTATCACTGAGACTAAGTTATCACTGAGACTAAGAGAAGGGGTTTGCCCCAGTGTTTCTGGCAGTGGCTGCTGAATGTGCCGCAGCACCTTGTAAACCCTTATAAGGTGCTACATAAATGGGTCTCTTAATTAAAAAACTTCAAAAACCTGTATTAAATAATAAGCCCTTGAGATGCCCGTAGATAAAGCGCTATATAAAAACAGGTTATTATTCTGATATTATTATTAACTCATACTGCAAGAAACCCATTGTATGTTTAAGTGAAAACCCATTTCCAGGATTGATTTTGAAGGTTAATTTATTCTCCGGGAATGTACATCTTTATAAAATGAATGAAAATTACTATAAAAGCTATGTTTATCTTGACTTTTTTTACAGACCGTAGCCACAGGATTCCACACGGCGATTGGTTTGAGCTGGTGTCTTCTCCTCATTACCTAGCAGAGATTCTGATCTATGCTTCACTGGTACTTGTGCTAGGATTTCAGCACTCTATGATCTACCTGGTATTCTTCTTTACGCTGGCCAATCAAGTGTTTGCCAGCATCTCCGTTCATGAATGGTACCGGCAGAAGTTTGACAACTACCCAAAAGGTAGAAAAGCTATCATCCCATGGCTCTTATAAATTATCACCGTTTTTTTTCATTTGACAATCAGTTTCTGTACGAATGTGTGGTTAAGTTTTTTACTTTTGAAAAGTAATTTGTTCTATCAAAGATTTTTTAGCAATTTTTATTTGAATTTGTGAGGATTTTAGGTGAATTTGAACACGATTACTGGCAGGAAAATGTACTAAGCCATGTAGGATCTGTAACAGTTTTGTTTTAATATAAGGCTTTGTTTTATATGAATTGTCTAATTGAATTAGATCATTGATTTTGTGAAATACCTCAATTTCACTTGTGAAATACCTCAATTCCACTTGTTCATTTGTATGAAGAGACCAACCAATAACAGGCATGATATTTGACCCTTGAACAAAAAGCAGGACAATCTTTTGTGAGTACAAGGGCTTTTGTGAGGGCAAAAACAATTCGAAAATTAAATTAAAGTCAGAAGAATATCATGCCTGTGATGAACATGTAGAAATAAATTTCAACTAATGATTTTAACTGAAATATGATTTAGCCGTTTATAGATGCAGGAGCAGTTGGCTATTATCACTAGCTTACTAAAAATCCCAACTCATAAACAAAGTATTGCCATTAGACAGACTTTAAATTATTGAGACTTTTAAAAACTACAACGGAATACAACACAGTGCAACACTTTGAGATCTGATAACTGCATTGCAGAAGTTTCAATTAAAAATATTATTTTAATAAGACTGGAGCAATAGTAGTTCCATCCAAGAAATAGACAGTGTCTCCAAAATCCTCAGGCTTAAAATTTTATAAATTTATAAACATGCTTATACTGCGCCTATGTGCTTACTTCAAAAAGGTGTAGATATTTCTGATCAAATTATGCTCGCTTGTTTGCAAAACATTCTGTTTACTATGTGTGACTTTGCAGTGACCAAACCTTTTCAGTAAGAACTTAGGCAACCCTACATTTTCCATAATTGATGGGTTTGCTCAACTAGATTTTAAAAATAAAAGGAAACACCAAAAATGAAACTGAACATATGTAACCCTGCTTATTTCAGCATCTTAGCCCTAACTAATGATTTATAAACATCCATCTTCACCAGTTGCCGCCGGGATGCTTCCATTTTTCCCTGTCCAGCCTGACAGGATTGTTTTATCAGAATTGCCGCAATCATTTTTTTCTTTGAGAGTACCACTGGTACAAAGTAACCTTGACTTGACAAAGTCAGTATGACAAGAATCTCTGTGCTGCACTGTGATGTTTGTCTTCTCTGTTGACAAAATGTCAAATTCATGCACCGTGAATTGCAAAACCTTGGCCGTAATTGGTACTAAGTCCAGAACCAAGGCTGGATCCCCGGCTCACTCTTACATACCTCTATTGAACTGAAATACAATGAATGGGCAATGGTGGTAACCTCTCTCTGTCTCGTAATCCTCTTCTTGGAACAAAAGGACAAAGGTCTAGAGGGGGGATTACACAGTAAAGCCTGCACAATAGCAAAAAATTGGCAAAATATTCAGTGCATCTGTTCTGTTTGTGTGGGTGAAAAGAAGCGTTGCACGGCATGTGAGTGCTCTGTTTATGCTCAGTAGTGGAATGTCCCGGCAACCTTTGTTCCGACTTTACACAATGGCGTGTTTCAACGTCACCCGTTTGCTAGCTTGAAAAACATCTACGTGGATACACGTCAGCCGGCACCAACTGGTTGAGTATCACTCAACTTACAAACAGTTCACAAAAACACAATTAATTTGCACTTTTGGTAAAAAGAAAGTCTTCATGTGCAACTCTAAATTTAAATACCATAGTTTGATTTTTACGAAAATGTCAACCATTGAGTTATATCAACCACTGTACACGTACTAAATAATAACTACGTGACAAAAATTAATACAGGCTTTTTAGAAATTCACTAAAACAAAGCAAAAACAAAATAATAATAATAATCAATAAAAGTAAAACATTAATGCACACAAAAATGCAGAGGAACTGAATGGTATCAAGCACAACAACGAACCATCCTACAGCAGTCGCCTGGATGTTGTACACACACACTGCTGTACAGGTCCGATAATGGCGTGTATTTGCATTGCTGATTTATCACATTTTCTCAACAATCATCCTCATGAGAAATACTCAGACAAAGAGAACTGTTGTTCCCATCAGCAAGTACCCTACCAAGGCATATATCAATATTTTATTGACTTATAAAAAGTATCCGCATCACGAGGATCTCTGTTATACTCTTTAAGAAGTTATAACCGAAGCAAGAACAAGGTTGATTGTCCTTTTCAAACTGTACTGTGATACTTCATCTTGAAAGTCCTCTCATCTTCGTTGAGTTACTTAATTAAGAAGCTGAAAATGAACATAAGCAAAAATACACATCAAGGAGGTTGAATGAATGATTCTCTTCAGTTAATGATTGCTACTTATACGATACATAAATGTATATAAATTGACACAATGTAAATTTTTAAAGTTTGAAATAAATAAACCATTTATCATCAACATAAGACTTGATACAATGTACATAAATTGATAACTCTTTTAATATTTTACAGTCAACTATGATGCTGTCTTGATATGTGGGAAAAAGGAATCTACACGCCATTTCATTATAATCATTCCAACAAAAACCCATAAGGAAACTGACTGGGTAAATTTTAATTAAATTTTGTGTTGAACAAAGAAAATCAACGAGCGGGATTTTAACCAACGACCCCGCGTACCGGCGCTCTACCACCTGAGCTAATATATATTTATTTAATATACAACATAACTCTGTTTGCGACTTGGGCCTCTCACCTGTATGGATAACCCTTGTATTTGGCCCTAAATACCGACAGCAGTAGGCTGAAGAAGAACACCACCATTACCAAGCCAATGACGGTCACAACTACGCATGGGATGGAATTAGGGTTAAATAAGCATGATTAGTTCAATCCGTAAGTACAATGCATAGTGTATACTTGTAACATTTAACCAGTTAACGTTGGATGACATGTACACACGCCAACATCTTCACTGCCAGAAATCGGATGACATGAACTTTGTATTTATGTGTGAATTCGGCAGACCGGAACGAAGGTCAATTGGTGTGTAATCCTGGATCCCAGACCTTTGTCCTTTTGTTCTGAGAGGAGTACAAGACATTGAGAGGCCTTCCCCCATTGTAATATCTTTGAAATTCGGCTCAATGGAGGCAAGTCTGAGTGAACAGAGACTCCAGCCTTGGTTCTGGGCTGCGGGACCAATTATCAGCCGTGTCTCACAGCGGAGGTTTTGCGTATCATGCTGAATGAATCTGATATTTACTCGACAGAGAAACAAAAAAACTAAGTGCTTCAATGAGAATCTTTGTTCTCATGACTTTTTCAGTCAGGGTTTCTTTGTGCCAGCGAAAAATGATTCTGGCTGCTCCAAGAAATTAATCCCGTCAGGTGGCATGGAAATATTTTGAGAACCTTGCGTTAAGTGGTTAAACAAGGAAACTAGAACATTGATTGGTATGACACTAGTTTTGGCTGTTTTGCCATATTTATAAAAAGTTTCAATATGAAAACAAATAATTTTAATGATCACACAAATTGTTCAATTAACAGTAAGTAACATTATTATTTCTCTGTATCTGCAAAATGAACCAACCATTCAATACAGTCTCACTTTTATTAAATGGAAAATTACCTCGTCTTTTTCTGTTATCCCCCTCTGTGATTGCATTCTTGTTCAGCAGAATAATTCCAACTGTTACTGCAGCGTCTGTCAGTGGGGTTAAGGTCATTTATGTACTATGAAACATTGTGATTTATCTGAGAACCCTAATTACTCTTTATCTCCACTCACCAACATGACCCTGTCATTTTGACATGCATGCTTTCTTGTCACTAACGAAGTTAACAAACCACTTTGTGGGCTGAAATACCCAACGTAAAGGTATTCAATGGTATTCTACTACTTTTAGACAACTTACCAAGTCAGAATTAGAAGGTAAAAATAAGTTAAAGTTACAAAGGATACGAAGCAAGATGACGATGTGAGTTTCTGCCACAAATTGACCTTGGCTGCTACCATGAATGTAGCTCTGTAGAAAAAAAAATGATCACTTGTGGTTCAATACAGATTTATGTGTTGCAACAATTACGGTATCATAACCCTTATCATAATGAATGTTGATGTCTGATATCAACCATGTAACCTTTGTTTACAAAAAGAGTGACCTTGTACATTCCAGGGCCTTTCTGGCAGGCGAGATACTACACTGGAAGGTAATATGGGAAATTTTACATTTTGTGTCACAATTTTCATTTTAATTCAAGAGTTATAACAAAAACAGCTGAACAAGTTTTGAGATGTGCCTCCTTACTTCATATCAAAAGTTGATAAACATCCGACAGTGCAATCCCCATAAAAGTGGGCTCTTTTGTAAACATGTGATGTCACAGGTTAGGCCCGTTTCAAATGTCAAGCTCTTGCCATGTCGAATTCAAATCTTTTGAGTATGGCAATAGCAAGGCAATGGCACGGCAGTGGTTTCAAATGTGCTTCTGCCGAACTTTGCCACTAGCACGGCAGGGCCTGTCGAGCCATGGTCGAGCTAAGCCTCTGCCGCACCAAATTCCAAAAATGGTCTCAAACGTCGCGCTCCTGTCATGTCAAATCGAAAAAAATCAGAATATTTTAACTCGACACGGCAAGATCGAGACATTTGAAATGGGCCTTACATGGTCTATAAGTAGTGCTATCTGACCGAATTGTTGCATCATGCTATAAATGCATCTTCCTGTTAAGGCATTTGACGGATAATGACAATGTACACACAACGTAGTCAGTATTAGTATAGGCAGTGGGAAATGGGAGAGCAATAATTTCTTGCATCAAAATAAAGCTTACCACTTGCCCAGTCTGTGGGTTTCTGTGGGCATATGGCGGGCCTCGGATATGATTCCACATCTGACCAGAGGTCATGGCAAACACAATACACTGGAAGAAAAGAACATGGAAAAGTCAAGCTTTTATTACAGATTAAATTAACTGAACTTGAAGATGTAAGACATGATTGCTATACTTACCAAGGCAACAACTCCCCATATGGTCTTGTTGTAGAGAAACTCCAGATTGTTACGCCTGAAGTACAAGAAGCCAGCAATCATACTAAGTAGTATACCCAGAGCAATAGTACCAGAGTAGTTTGGCGGTCGGAATATGCGGATCTAGTGTGGATATAAACAAAATTCATCTCTGTTTACTTAACGACAATCTGAGTTTTATCGTCATAATGTGTAAAGCATTTGACCATCAAGTACTTGAATGAAGTAAAAATCAAAATGAGTAAAACTTACATGGACATCAGTACGTTCACCGACCCACTTTGCCATTTGTTCACTTTGGAATCCAACTCTGTAAAGAGATAAAACCTCAATGTCAAATGATTTTCTTTAGTCCTTACTGCCAAAATATTAACTTTCAAACAGACAGATTACTCCTAACACCAGTGTCATTGTGGAATGTTAAATTACCTTTGGATGTCAAATGTATCACCCTTCTTGGGTTTCCCCTTGGGTGGGAAATGGATAATGCTGGGGGCAGAGGTTGTCTTGAGCTTTAAACAAAAAAAATGACAACAGTAATATTAGTGCTAAAGGTATGCATAAATGATTATATCACATTCTTTGACTGTAAGCATTCTTTGACTGTAAAAATTGTCAAGGGTTTTTATTGTGATCTTATAAAAAAAACCAAAAACAAGAAACGAGTCTTACCAATTTGAAGACATCCTGACCTTCGTCATAGTCCACACTAGCAAAGAATATTTTGTTAGAGTATGACTGAGAGTAACGCCATGAGTTGGCCAAGATCTGGAACTCGTCATTCACCTGCCTGTAATGAAATATGGTATTTTGATAAGGATGGTGCCAGGCTAGACAACGTTGATCAGGCAGGTAGCGTCTGCCTTTAATCTTGAAATGGCTGAGTGTTACATAGTTTTGAACTGTGAACTATGTTTTGGGTGGAATTTTTTTTTGTGAGGATGGACCTCTCCTCTTCTCTCAACTTACCGACACACAGTACACTTGCGCTGAGGTTGCATTGCTGTCAACATGATCACAACAGAGTAGTTACGTGGAGATGTCTTCACATATTGCCGAAACTTGTCTCCATTCATTCGGATTATGAAGCGTTTGTTACTCCAATCCATTAACTGCTTAACTTTCTCACCTAAGACCTCCTAGAATTTTAAACAAATAATTTGACAAACATAGTTAAAATGTGTTCTCCCCCCCCCCCCCCCCCCCAACTATAAAAATAACCTGCTAGTGCTACATTTCCTAATCCTACATCATCAAAATACAATTATTATTTGTGTTATCAAACACAGTTAACCTGCTGCTGGATTAGACCAACTAACCTGGCCTGGACGCTGTACTTTTACTAGTACGACCATCTAAGTCAACATAAAAAAAGAGTACAGCACCCAAGTTACTGGGTCTACTGCTGGACAAAGAAATACATATTTATTAAGTATTGTCATTTTTGTAAAGTATTCTAATTTTCTACTCATCATAAAAACACGATGTAGTATTTTTAGTATTGGAGATCTATGACTGATGATAAAATTAAAAACATGGAGAAAAAATTAATATTGCACTGGTCACTTTCAATTAAATTACATCAGGGCCTACTTGCCTCTTTCTTTTTACATGATGCTCCAGGTGAGAAAACCAATGCCGACAGGCAAAACAGAGCAAATACTAGCCATATTATGGGCAAAACCCTCCCGCTCCTGATCATGTCCATTTTGCAGAAAAAGACACACACACATTGCAATACATGATTGGTTCTTAACAAAATTAAACTGGCCTTTCTAAAGCATCCACTAGTTTGGAATTATTTTGTGCACGCTACCAGTCCAAGAAGTTTCCATCACTAACAAAAGACTTGAACGAGTTTAGTGCCAATATACTGTACTGTTGCTGGCGTTGAGGACGCTGTTCAACCCCGCCGTTAAATTTTCGACTTACTGTTGCTGTCGTTGAGGACGCTATTCAACCCCGCCGTTAAATTTTCGACTTACTGTTGCTGTCGTTGAGGACGCTATTCAACCCCACCGTTAAATTTTCGACTTACTGTTGCTGTCGTTGAGGACGCTGTTTAACCCTACCGTTAAATTTTCGACTTACTATTACTGTCGTTGAGGACGCTGTTCAACTACACCGTTAAATTTTCGAAGTCTTGACAAAACGCGTAACCGACTGATACGAATCTAGCCCGCGAAAAGCAGATGGAAAAATTATTTTGTGACTGATCTGTCTGGTTTTCAATCGCAAGCGTCAGTTTCTGCAAAAACAGTCGTGATTTAACTTTGCAAAACTAAGTGACTGTTACTTTGGTAAGTTGCTACTATTGCTATTTATTTGACTTCAGAGAAACTTCGTACTGTATAACAACAACATGTCTATTTAAAATGTTGAGGGGTGTGATAATGAATAACAACATTCATGATAATAATGTTGTTTTACCTGTTTCGTGATAAAATTTGCTAAAATGTTGTGTGTCTTGCTCTGACTGTCAGACTGTGGTAGGTTCATACACGGAGGTATGGTCAAGTCTCATATTATTGCTAGTGTCCTATTACTGCGGCATCAGAAGTTTCACTTTTTTGTGTTTGCAATTCGTCATGCATTTATTGACAACTTTGCCCAACTTTCATAGTATCACTCATTATTGAAGAAGTCTTGAACGAATATCAGTAACCACCTGCTGAGCTGTTGGAAAAAAAAATTAATGTCGCAGAGATTTATTAAATTTAAGCATTTGTGATTTTTCTCTGACCATATCTGCTAAGTAAAAGTGCCATTTATATCATTTAAGCCTTTACCTTAACATGCATACATGCTTTATAACTTTTGAAGACTTTCATTGTTAATGTCAATGTTATTCTGTCCTTTGTTGGTTGGAATATCAATGTCCAGCCAGACTGCCAGATCTTGTTTCACTTTTTAGTAGGCCTAAAAAGAATGTCATTAAAAAAACAAATTTTCAACTCAAAAGTGTAAAAAAATTATGGCGTCCAAATGAGGACAGAAAACTAAAAAAAAATATTTTAACAACTTTTGCATTGGCCATTGCATCCTCAATGCGTGTGTTTAACACGAAGTAGACACTTGTGCCCAGGTTTAAGACCTGCGCAAGTAGACATGTATGAAACTTGCCCTGGTAAAATCGCACAATTTTCAAAACTGCGTAGTTCAGTTTTAAACTTGTGTGATGACTATTTTGCGCTTAATATGGGCTGGAGATTACTACTGTCATGAAAAAAAAATTAAAAATGCATGGCTCATCGCATGCAAGTAAAAGTATTGCCAATACAGTCTGGCTTGCGATCTGCCTCGTGTGTTCAAGTTCAACTGCCATAGAAGGCCTCGATCTTAAGAAAAAACGGGGGCAGGCCTTTGCTGGCCAAATCAGAGAAGTTGTACAAGGGCATGCTGGCCAAGTTGGTAGTGGCAGTGCAATTTTTCTGAAGGGCATGCTGGCCAACTCGACAGGGCATGAGGCCAATGGCCTCGGTGGCCTCGGTTAAGATCAAGGCCTGCATAGCTAGACGGAAGTCCTAAAGTTAGTTAGATTTTTTTTCCTCCGATATTAAGGTGTTACTTTTTGGGGGGAGGGGGGTCATACATGTAGCTCTGAGCTAATGATTACGTTCTGTCCCATCTTTACAATTGTCCCAAGTATAGTTGAGACTGGTCCCAACTTAAGTGTTATAGTTGGGATTGCCCAACTATAGCTGGGATCCAGAGATCTTTCACCAAGCTGTGCAGGGGACCAGTGGCCATTTTACCATTATTCCATCATGGTTGTACATTGCATTGGGATGGTCGCAACATTACACTGCTGGCTGTGTGTGGGTAAATTAGGTTGCATGTGTGTATGTGCATGTATCTTCTTCTTTTGAATTGTTGTTCATATGTCCGGGCAACCATTTGTCAGCCATGTTCTTGATGGTGGAACCAGGGTCTCCAATCCATTACGGCCATTAGGAGGAGAGAACAGGGGGCAGTTGTCAATGATGTGGTCAGCCGTCTGCATTTTACCACATTCACACAGTGGGGAGGATGTTAACCCCCACCGGTGCATACAGGATGCAAAGCGGCCGACACCAGTCATCAGGTGGTTCAGGTGAACTGCCTCTGTTCTATTAAGGAGAAGTCCAGGAGGGTTGTCTGATGGCAAGTTCACAAACCTGTGGAGCGGTGTCTCCATGGTTGCCCATGCAGTCTCCCACTTCCGCTGTCTGTGCTTACCTCCGGATTCTTCATCAAGGATTAGCTGGAGGGCATCATGTGCTGTTGCCTTGAGTGGGTGATGTGATTGCAGCCTTTGTGATCTACCGTCTCCACTGCTGGTGACAATATCATGGAGGAGGTGATCAGAACAAAGGGCTGCTTTGCGGCACAGTGAGAATGCTGCTCCCTCGCGTCTGATGGTAGCTGGCTGAATACTGGCAAGGATTGGAAGTTGTTTTACTGAGGGGGTGTTGCTCACAGATACCAGTGATAGTGCAGAGGCAGTTGTTGATAGGCACATCGACAAGTCGAGTGTGTGCACTACCGCACCATGTGGCAGCACAGTATTCAGCTGGGGCATACACCAGTGCCACTGCTGTAGTTCGCAGCACTCTGGTGTTTGCTCCCCAGGAAGTGCTACTAGCCGTTGGTGGAGAGCAACATGGGATGATACTTTGTCCCTCAGTCCTTCTAGGTGTTTCCGATAGGTTAGGGACCTGTCCAACTTTACTCCCAGATAGGTGGGGCATGGGTCGAAGGGAAGGTGGGTTCCATGTTTAGCTTCCCTGTTGTTGAGGTGGAGCATGTATGTGATGGAGTAACAATTGATTCATCTCAAGTTGTACAGTTAGTAGTTACCGTGTATCTGAAATCAGAAAAGAATCAGAAATTACCTTCAGACTTTAGAGGCCCACTGAGGATGTCTCTCCCCCAGCCCCACTAATAGTGCCATGTGTATGCGTATTCAATATACATTGGCTGCCGACGCGTTTCAAACATCAGTAACTGTAAAACATGTTAAACACTTTAAGTCAGGACCAGTCCCAAGTACAGTTGGAATGATTCTAAGGTTGGGATGGAACGATTCTTCGACAGAGTAACAAATTTCAAGAAAGATACCGTATGCTTACATTTGTGACAGACAAGAAACACACAAGACAAGTGTGGATTTTCCTACTATCATACCGTATGTGGTGTTACAAACTGTAATTTGGCTGCACTGTAACATTAGTAAATTACATATACACAATGCAGTCACCAACACAGGGCTTGGGTTATTGCTGCAAGTTTGTCAAATTCTTTATTAGTCCCCTCTTCCAAGTATCTATTGAATCTGTATCTTCATGTTTTTGGGTGCTTCAATCAAATGAATGTCCTTCTGGTCATTCATGCTCAGCATTTAGGCAAAGCATCAGTAGATCAATCCATGACGTTTGGCTTCGCTCATGGCATGTAAAGTTCCCCTGGCTAATTGTAACAACTGATGAAATATAAAACCCCTATCAGCTTATGTTGAGACGCTAAATGCAGCAAACTTGTAAACATAGTGTCAAAGGTAGCATTTGTGGCTACTGTCTGTTCTAAGTATTGTCAGTTTAAGCACAATACAGTAGTGTCATACCTTTTGGATTGGTCAAATTTATGGATTAAGACGACAATTTGTTAGCAAAAGTAAGTATATGCCTGACAAGTGACATGCTCGAAAACATGTGTAGTTGCTTTGTGCATTTCAGATGTGCAGTTGTTTTGTGCATTTCAGACAAATGCATGAGTGTTCTAAATATTGTACACAATATGTATTGTACAACCATCTGGGACAGGTACGTTAGTTTGCAGTATGGGGCTGGCTTGGAGTTCATTGGACTTCCTGCTGGTTTGGTACATAAATGTAAAATGCAGGATGTTCCTCATCATGGTGACTCACTGACTTTGTTTATAATGCAGTTCAGAAACGTGGGGCTAGTACAAGTACATGTACATGTACATGTAAGTATCCGTGAAGGGGAGTTTTTCATGTTTTAACAGAAAGCTCGACCAGTTTCCATTTATTGAGCAAAGGTATAGTCTGATCAATCAGAAAGAAATACAATGTAAAGTAAGTGATGTTTGAAGCTTTGCATTGTGTGGATAATGAGAAGTAACTATAACTAGTAGGCCTAAACTTGTGGGTACAACCATGTAGAAATCTCCTTTGAGAGGAGTGGTGGCTCCAAAAGGAGTGTTGTGGTTTTCAGAGACCACAACGGCTCTTTTCAGTGCCGCTTAGGCCTGATACCTCACGGTTGAGCAAAGGTATAGTCTGATCAATTAGAAAGAAATACAGTGTAAAGTAAGCGATGTGTGAAGCTTTGTATGGTGTGGATAATGAGAAGTAACTATAACTAGTAAAGTTATGGGTACACCATGTATAAATCTCCTTTGGGAGGAGTGGTGGCTCTGAAAAGAGCTGAAGTGGTTTTCAGAGACCACAACGGGTATTTTCAGAGCTGCTCAGGCCTGATACTTCACGGAGGCAACGGAGGCCCTGGAAATGTTCCAATAAATATTTGCAATATTCTCACAGAGGTGCCCTTTATCAAGAAGAAAATGCCTTGGTAACCTTGCTCTTTCAAGACGAAGCAATCGGGCCTGCCGCTACTCATCCCAAAAGAGATTTATACATAGTTGTACCCGCAAAACTTGTTTACTAGTTATAATTACTTCTTACAATGAACAGTGTGCACAAGAGATGCATCAAGAAACTACAACCCAATCAGCTCATTTGCATTTCTGGAAATGTACAAAACCAATCAATAGAGCCATCAGCTGATCACTGCCAATTTAATTAAGGTCTTTGTGCTGGGAGACCGGCTCTCCCACAGACAAACCTTTCTAGAGTGAAGTTCTAAACTTGCATGAATTTGTAATACAATTCCATATACAGTATCGTTTCTAAGCCTTTGAGTCCGTGTACCAAGCTTTCAGCTTGATGCAATGTATGACCAATGTTGTGATATGTACAGACTTTTCCACACATGTCGTGTTTATGTACGCAACTATTGTTTAAGCCAGCAAACAGGCAACGTTTAAACACGCCATTGTGTAAAATAGAAATACAGGAACAAAGGTGGCTCGGACATTTTGTTTTTGGAGCGTGCACAGAGTATGCACTCACCGTGCAACTTGCTTAATTTCACCCACACAGAGGACAGATGGTGGTGAATATTTCACCGATTTTTGTCCATTGTGCGAGGGTTATTGTGTAATCCCTGATTCCAGATCTTTGTCCTTTTGTGTCAAGAAGAGGATTACAAGACATCAAGAGGTTTCCGCCATTGTTTAAATTCATTGTATTTTGGCCCAATCATGTCAATGGAGGTAAGTCCGGGTGAACCGATTTTCCAGCCTTGTTTCCGGATTGAGGAACAATCCTGGACAGTAGCTCACGGGCCGAGGTTTTTACAATTCATGGTGTGTGAATTTGACATAATTTTTCTTGATAGAGAAAACAGATGTTGATGCTTCAAAGAGAATCTTTGTTCTCTTGGCTTTGTCTAGTCAAGGTTTCGTCGGTGTCAAAGAAAAATGATTCTGGCAATTCCGAGAAAATGGAAAACTCCTGGCGGCAACTGGTTAGTAAACCTACTTTCAGGCTAATAAATATTTCAGTGGAATTTACATACACATGTACACGTACATATGTACATGTATGTACAAGAAACATTTGATTTGTTTTAACAAAAAAGCAATCCTTATTTAGTATAGACTTCATGTCCACTCTCCATTGTGTATTTTTATTCCCATAATGATTTCAACCAAGTGAAATGTCAAGGATTAATAAGGACAAAGATTGGACTGTCTATGGTGCAGTACTCCAGGTGGTGCAATGGTGTGGATGAATACACTCTGCTGTAGAATCTCATGACCTAGATGTAGGCATCACTCTGCTGCTTGAGCATCCTCTGGTGACTATGTCCTGAGGGAATGCAGTGCAGGGAAAATGTTCATTGCTCCTTGATGTGACAGCTCTTTCTTGTAGCCAAGAATAAAAAAAACATCTCAGTTTGCTTTCTTGCAAGGGCTAAATGCCAATAACAGAATCCTTGATTTAACTCTGCTCTTTAACTTAAGGCACCTGAATACAAACTGGTAATGAATTTATACGCTTGGGAATTTAAAGTTTTGTGATCACATCCGAGAGCATTTGTTTCTACGTTTTTTGTCAAACCCTCAGACATGAAGAGTTGCCTTTGGATTGGGCGAATTTGGGCTGTAAAATGCCTTTGTTATGAAATGAATATGGTTGGAAAGATATTTTAAAAGTAGAATTAATGATTCACATTAAAATTTCCCTTAAAATTGTGTGGTTTTTAATTTATTTTGTAATAGAACAAGGTCTGCCAATGTTGTACATGTAGAACCAAATTTTTGACTCTACAAAATGGCATGGCTATGGCACAGTGAGCTTTACATGTATTTTTGAAGTGCTTGGAGTATACAGAGAACATGTTGAAATGGGCCTGCAGTCAGTGGCCTTTTCAAGTCGTAGAGTTTAGCATTCTCTCACGAAGTACTTAAATGCATCCTTATTCTGTGCACTGGTTTCTAGTTCAGACAGTGGCGTAACTAAGGGGGGAGGGGAGGGAGGGGAGAGAGGTGGCCCCAATTGTTATCCATGCCCCCCATTTGAAATCTTGACTTTTGAGAGAAAAAATTACCAGAATAAAATGTTACAATTTGTCAGCTTTTTTTTTTTTTTTTTTTTTTACATTCACGTCAGATTCGGCCTACATGGCGGACTGTATGTTTCTATGTAGAGTGTGGTTCTGCTGGTTGTATTTCCAAGAGGCAAATTTAGAACATGATATTTGATATTTGCCATCACTACTCATTAATTACAACTCATTATGGGCGTTTATTGCAAGATAAAGAGCAATTCCAGACAGCAAAATTTGAAGAAATTTTAAGGCAATTTGTCCCTTTAAACTAGGGAAACAATTTCATTTGAAATAATGTTATTCTATTCAGATTCAGCATTCTGTACACTATACGTATAGGTACATACCTTTTCAGGGGGTTGGTGTAAAATTAACTTTAAACTCATTAAAACCCTAACCAACTCAAACCCATCCAAATCCAACTGCATGTTTTGTTTGATTCTGTTGGACTGAGGACTGCACCGAGTAAACTAATTAAATGCTTTACACAGGGATCAGGCATACCACTGTATAATCAAAGTCCAACAGTAACGGTGTTGAATTACCACATAGTGCTGGATTTTGCCAGAGTGAGAAATGTTCCTAGTAAATCACTCAAGGGAGTTTGGGTTCAAGATTACTCCTGTAACTTAACCCTTTTAGTTTTTTCCCTCATAACTTGTACATTCCTGTGTGGGTAAAAAAGTGTAATTGCAGAGTCCTTTGCTAGACATACATGTAGTAATCTCCTAAAAGAGTGACTTTGATTGTATTACTGCCTGCAAGATACATTCATTACATGATCCATAACCACCAAGGAATTGTGGCACAGATGAAGGGAAAACAATGTCTGTGGATCTTAACACGTTGACAGGGAAGAAGGATAATCTTTTTTACATCAACATGCATAAGCCAAATGTAATAAGATCACCTTCATTGAGCCATGCTGTAAAGTATTGACTGGCTGCATGCTACTGCTATATTACCAGCTACATAGAGTTCATGTATATTATGCTTTGCTTATTAGCTGTTTCCACTTGCAACCAATTTCCTGATGGTTTAATTTGATGTCCTGGTGTGGCATTTCTTGATGGTTGTAAGTATGTCTACATATATGTGTGACTAGAGAGTAGGCATAAAAAAATGTTATGTTGGCGTAACGGGCCCCAAAAAATAGGGTAGGTTGGTAGGGATTCTTTTTTTTTCCTTTTTTTTTTCCTCCCAGCAATGAAAATTACATGTTTTCTAATTGTTTAAGCCGGTAGTAATACACGATAACAAAAGAAAACAAGGCTACACACAACAAATAGTATACTTTCAAACTCTTCTTTCTTTTATATGTAGGCCTAACCTTTGTATACAGAAAGAGTGGGGAAAAAAAATGCTGGAACAATAATTAAAATAATTTATATTGTAACAAATTTTTGATATTTTATAATAGCAGTCCGCACCGTGCAACAGTCTAGGACGAGGCTACCATGTTTTTCATTGTAGAGCAGCCTCACGCTCGCTGAACTAGACTTCCAAGAAAGCAGCCGGTGTATTCACCATTGTGAAACGCAGCGCAGTATAGTGGGAGTCGGGTACGCGACTATAGATGTACAATGTACAATGTACATTGTACAGTACATGGTGCATCTATCTCCGTATGTACATGTACATTAATAGGGCCTGCGCAATCTTCTGCTGCATGTTCGATCGTTGTGCAACATTGTGCACTCCATGCGCGCTAGCGTCAGACAACACAACAATGAGAAACGGTCAGAAATTGTTTCAAACGTATTTATAGCTAACTTATATATATTTTAATCATTAAATTTCTTCCCTTGAAAAAAAATATATATCCAGGGTCGGCCGTATTTTTAGGATCGGTCGGGTTACGCCAACATAACATTTTTTTTTGTGCCTTAGTGTGAGATGAGGAATATAAACTGATCAGTGATCAGTCAGTAAAGGTGAAGTACATATGTATACATGATATGCTTTGTCAATATTTACATTGAGATTCGTAACACCATAGAGCAGGGACTCCTTGCTTTATGATAACACAGAGTAAGGCTAATGCCATAGATGAATCCAGATGTATCTAGGAACATTTGTGTGGCTATTCGAAGAATGTTGCATTTACTGAGCAAGCCTAAATAAGAAGTTCTACTCTTTGAACAATATGTGGTTTTACTGTTTACCAGTTCGTGCAGGGGATCTTCCTTTTTTCTTAGTCTAGCCTGATGGGATTATTTTCTTGGAATTGCTGGAATCATTTTTTCTTTGAGAGTACCGCTGGCACAAAGAAACCTTGACGTGACGAAGCCAAGAGAACAAAGATTCTCTTTGAAAGCACTAGGATTTTTGTTTTCTGTATCACCAAAGTGTCAAATTCACGCACCGTGAATGAATTGCAATCCTTAGCTATGAGCTAGGGTCGAAGATTGTGCCTCAACCCGGAACCAAGGCTGGAAACTCGATTCACTCGGACTTACCTCCATTGAGCCAAAATACAATAAATAAACAATCGTGGAAGCCTCTCAATGTCCCATAATCCTCTTCTTGGAACAAAAAGACAAAGGTCTGGAATCGGGGATTACACAATAACCCCTGCAGTAATAAGAGAAATTTGGTGACATTTTCAGCACCATCTGTCCTCTTTGTGTGGGTAAAATGTGGCGTTAAATGGTGAGCATGCATGCTCTGGCAACCTTTGATCTGGCCTCGAATTTCACTCAAGAACAGAAAACACACATCACCCGTTTACTGGCTTGGAAAACATTGGCGTGAATACACAACATCAGGTGTCTACTGGTTAATGTGCTATACATTTTAACCCTGGGCAAAGGACTTACCACTATGCCTTTGTGATTCTGTCTTGTTTGCTTCTTGTTATTAACATTGAAGGCAGCGTTATTTGGGGGTTTGCATTAATTCACATGTGTTCAAGTGTGTTCGTGCTGTAACTGTATATTCAGAATCCTACCCTACAGCCCTATGGGTCCCAGGGACTCCTAGGTCCATCTAACAACACCTGCCTGGTGCATAACAACATTCAAACCTTGGTTTACTCTAGGACAAAATGGGGAAAAAAAACAGAAAAAAACAAAAATAGCTTTGCAACTGTTCCATTTTTTTTCTGGCAAGGATCACGTTGCCATGGCATGGTGAGCTTTACATGTATTTTTGAAGTGCTTGGAGTATACAGAGAACATGTTGAAATGGGCCTGCAGTCAGTGGCCTTTTCAAGTCGTAGAGTTTAGCATTCTCTCACGAGGTACTTATGCATCCTTATTCAGTGCACTGGTTTCTAGTTCAGTTCAGACAGTGGCGTAACTAAAGAGGGAAGGGGGGAGGGGGCCCAATTGATATCCATGCCCCCCCATTTGAAATCTTGATTTTGGAGATAAAAATTACCAGAAGAAAATTCTGTAAGCTTTTATATCGTAATTTCAATTTTGTTAAAACTATTTTTTGCTGTTTACACACAGAAAATGTATTTGTTTTTACCTCCACATCAGATTAGACCAATCTTATAAAAAATAAAAAATAACATACCTGTATTCATGTAAGAAGAGCTCTGAAACGGAAACTACAGTTTTGATTGGCCAGATGTACCCACCCACTCCCCCGGAAAAACGGTGCACCCTCTTGTGCCCCCTTAAATTTTACCCTAGTTTCGTTTCTGGTTCAGTTTATCTAAAATTGTAATTATGTAGCATGTTTATTTACGATTGTGCTAGTGATATTATCATTTTTGTAAAATGATTGAAATGTATTCAGCCATGCATAATACATGTATGTGGTTATGCCTACACATATGTGATCTTGAACACGTAGTTCAAGTTGTCTTTCTTAGATACACTGTACAGTATACTAACACTGCAGGTAAATTTACAGACATGTAGTGTCTGTGCACAGGCCTTGTACCTGTATAGCAATGTATGGCAATAAAAAAAACATTTCTTTAAGCCCAAGCTCAACATTGGTTATTTGTCCGTAAATGCTTCCATTCTTTGCACGAATAATGTAATAAAACCAACCTGTGAAAATTTCAGCTCATTTCATTGTTTCATTTGCAAGAAAGCGGTAAAAATGCATTCAGCATTTTTTGTACGCATTCTTAGGCAGAGTTTTGGTCTCACCTGAGACGAAAATTAATTTTGGATCTTATTTCATTTATTATTCAAAAACGATAACACTTCAGGCAGAAATATTTTGAGGAAAGTTTTCTACCATCTTTATCCTTATACCATGTAAGGTATATGTAAATCTGTGAGCATTTATGTTTTTCTTTCTTATCAATGTTGAACAGGGCTTTACCTGGCTATATTGTACCATTACATGACTTGTTAATTTTTACAGATCAGTTCTTTTCATGTGTTCCTATGAACGTGTTATTTCAGAAAATGTACAATACATGCTTCAAAACTATTTGCAAAGGAATGTTTTTGACAGATGATCACAATTTAATGTCTGGTACGTGTGTGTGTGCTCTGAAGTACATGTAATAAGAACATTATAAACATATATGTTATAATTATTAAACAAATATTGGATGCGTATGAGTGCATTGTCACAGAATATAATCAAGATGTGAAATATGGACTATTCCATTTCACAAGGCGAAGCACAACTATACACAACATCTGTCTAAACATTTTTTCTCTTATTTCGTCCCTTTTTGCTCCGATTTGTTGCAGGTAGCCAGAAGCCATGGCCAGCTATTCCAACATCACACCAGGCACATCTCGCCATCATAGACACCAAGAGACAGTCTATAAAGTAGGCATCTATGGTTGGCGCAAGAGATGCCTTTATCTACTCATTCTTGTCCTCACATCTGTCATCATCGTTAATGTCGCTCTCACAGTCTGGATTCTCAGGGTTATGAATTTCACGATGGTAAGGCTTACATAGACTTACTAACAGCACCAACAGTGTTAAAAAAATGATTTTAAAAACACATGGGTGATCGATACAAAATACTATCAAAATATTTTTGATCTAAGAACACTTTCCTTGAATCAGTTTGATCAGATGTAATGCTCACAACTCTGTTTACAACTCTGAGAATAATAATCTTTTTTCTCTATTTCTTATTAGAGAACAATTGAATTGTTGCTTACATTTCCTGTTTTTGCTACACACACCGTAGATTTGTATAGATATTGTACAAGTATTGGACGCATATGAGTGCATTGTCACAGAATATTCCATTTCGCGAGACTGTTCTATTTCGCGAGACGAAGCCAAACTGAAATGGAAAAGCTAGGTTTCATTGAGTGTGACAATGCACGAATGAAATGCATTCAATATTGGTTTTAAACTCACATGTAGATCCTTTTCATTTGAAAATTGTTCACAATGAACACAAAATAGACATTAAAACTTGTCCACCACACATTTTGAATATTCTAAAAAAAAACCTTCCAAACAACATGGAAGACTCCATGTAGATACCAACCTTGTCCCCCTGGACGAACAGGCGGAGAACGATTATTTTGGAAACCACACTGCGAAGCATCCTAGAATTATCCATATAGGACTCTTATATTAAATTTTGGAGTCGCGGCAGTACTCATGGCAAAATGGAGGATGACATGTGATGCGTGGTCCACCATTCAAATGATGAGGATCTCTGTGTGTTTTTTATATACATGTGCAATTGTTCCTGATGCAGGCCTGATACTTCACGGAGGCAGCGGAGGCAATAGCCTCTATGCCCCTGGTCATTACCTTGGTGCCCTTGAAATGTTCCAATAGAAATTTACAATTTCCCTATAGAGAGGTGCCCTTCATCAAGACAAGAATGCCTTGGTGCCCTGCTCTTTCAAGAACAACAATCAGGCCTGCTGATGTAAATGTAGTTACATGATTAAGCTTACTGTATATTTACTGGCAAGAATGTTTCTCTTTGTTTCTCTTTGTGTATATAGTCTGGTATCGGGAAGCTGCAGTTCACCAAGAATGGAATCCAGATAGGTGGGGAGGCCGAGTTTCTCAAGACGCTTTATGCTGCTGAAATCAAGTCTAAACCAGTGAGTGATGAGAACGCTGCAACCTTGTTCCATTTTTGAAGAAAAAATGACAATGCTCTAAAAACAAATTATGTATATGGAATGGCTCACGCAGTTATTTTAGATCAATAAGGAAAAAAGCCTCTCAGATTCAATCCAATTTCTGCCCTGGAAAGAAATGTACTGTTGGCCTTGAGCTTTACAAATCCTATAAAAACTGAACCATGCCTCTTAACGTTTGTCTCTCGGCATTCCTTTAAATGTTCCTATGCATAGCTTTATCTTTTGTTGAATTCTGTTTTAAGATTTAAAGCACTAAATCATTTCCTACAGTTTTTTCAGGCCCAAACATCTATCTTTAAATTAATAAGTTAATCAATTAATTCAAAACAAGGAATGTATTCCCAGACAGAATAATATATTCGGCCTTTCTTAATTAAATTGAACGCTATTTCAAGTGTTGAGTAGGCAATGGAAATCATGATTGTAACTCGTTTACTTATTTATAATTGATTCATTGGAATTCAGATCAGGTCCGATTAAAGTTTCATCAAGAATTTGTCAAAGGCTCCTGTATGAAGAAGCTGTGTTTTTAACAGCTTCCAATGTAATTAGACCAAAAGAGAGCCAGAATTCCCTGGATAAATGGAAAGTGTTACTGGCATCTAAATGAGTCTGGAGTGTCAAGCCACTGCCCATGGGTTGTGCCCAAGTACTGTTTATACTTACTATAAGGGGGTCACAAGGCCTTCTCACTCCGGTTTAAAAAGTACACTTAAATATGTCATTTATTACAAGGAATAGATCATGAAATGTTTCAAATGTCAGGCACAAAACACATCTCATATAAAGTATGAATTATTCAGACCTGTTATTAGTCTAGGTTTTTCCTGATTTCAGGTTTTTATATTTATATTTATATGATTTTTCGGGCGGTCATGTAAAAGTACACACACAATCAAAATTGGAAAAGCATTAAAAGATACAACAAAAGCAATAAAAACACAGAGGAAGGGGAAAGTGAAGCAGCTAGAGCCTGATGGATTGCCTAAAAGAAACAATATTTCTGTCTAGAGGCTCTCCTCTCCAGCTGGTTCGAAGAAGATGGATGGCTATTCAAAACAAACAAAAAATCCATATATACATGTTGAAAAACATATACTTACACACACACAAGATAAAACGTTAGTAAGGAAAACCTTTAAAATATGGTTATAAGCAACTTCCTCAAAGGTCTCCCTTTGCTGCTCAATTTTCTTGGGAGGCAGGCCTGTGAACTTGACAAGGAAGGAAGACAAAGCTCATACAATGCCCATACTTCTAGATTTACAGGTATGGTGGTATGATGGTGTAAACTTTTAACACTCTGGAAGCTTGGGGTTTCATTAATTGACGCAAAGGAAAGTTCTACCCATTTTTCTAAATTTGTCTTCTTTAAGATCTTTTTTTGTAAAATCACACTCCCGCTTCCCTTTCACAACAGACCCCTTGCATTGGCCACCATCGTTGATGTCAAACAAAGGAAACGTACGAGCGCGTGCGCACCACGCACAACTCTCAACCAATGATAGGTCTTCCTTTGACCTCAGTGATGGGGCTTTTTGAGCTTGTGACGTCATTATACAAGGGGGTCTTATCTACACTGATCATTTGTCTGTATATGATACAGCTAGGATTATCATCTTTAAAGGTGTAGGAGCATTTTCATAAATGCAAGGGACACGTGGTAGAAAATGTTGTCTCAAATGTGTAAAATAACTATCTTATAGATGCTTTACACCAGTTGAGTGGAGGTCTCCATGAACCTCCAGACTCGTTGTATCCATTGATTATCACTTGCTCAGGAAATGACACTATTTTTATTGACATGCTTTATTGCAGAACAAAAACTTGGTATTACAATCGGCGACAAATGTTACAATTAATGCTAGAGATGGTTTAGAAAACACCACGAAAGGAAGGTTAATCATTGGTAAGTAGTATTTAATCTGACGAAGAAAGTGGAATTTAATGGCCTGACATATTGAAGTTTAGGTTTCTGTTCTGGGTTTTCATACTGCATGTTTTCCTTTAATGCAAAAAGAATATGGAGTTAGTTTACATTCATAAATACCCAAGACAGATCAGGCACTCCTATTGGTCAAAAGATGGTCACATGACCGTGTTTACCTGGTATCAAATGGCTGATAAAGACATGGCTGGAGCTGGTTAAGACCGGTTTTTTTAGTCTGGTTTCCTACTTTGATACTCTAACACTAAAAAAAGGTATAGGAAGAGGCGCAAAACAGACCCTAGTGCAAAGCTGGGCTCCTGAACAAAACGTTACAGCGAAAATCATTGCAAAGCGAGCAAGGTTTGTTGTGTCGTACTCTGATTTCGTTTGACATTTTCTTTCTTAACAAAAAAAGGGCATTTATGAGTGGGAATAAAAGAGTGGTGACTCGGTCTTAATCGGCCGTTTAAAAACCATACAGTGTCGCGGTCGTGCAATAAAGGCCCCCACCTTCAGCTTGGGCCTTTATCACATGGCCCGCGACACTGACGGTTTAAAATGACCATGTAAGACCTTGTCGCCACTCTTTATTCCCTTATTAATGTTGCTTTTAAATCATGCACATAAAGTTATAAACAAAAAGTGTCAGGTAAATTTATGGTTGGTGAATGTCAACTCTTTGCTCATATTTGTTTGGGATATATGTATGTAAACTGTCACACGTAATGCATTTTACAAAGGTTTTTACTATGATCAATTCAGGCCTCGATCTTAAGAAAAACGGGGGCAGGCTTTTGCTGGCCAAATCTGAGAAATTGTACAAGGGCATACTGGCCAAGTTGGTAGTGACAGGGCAATTTTTCTGAAGGGCATGCTGGCCAACTGGACAGGGTATGAGGCCAATGGCCTCGGTGGCCTCAGTTAAGATCAAGTCCTGGATCAAATAGTCAGTAAAAGCCTCTGTAAGACACAGTTGCTGATGAGTCTTGGTCAGTACCAGTCATTGCTTGTCTTAGTACATAACTTTTAGTGAGCAGTAGTCAGGAATACAGACTGTTAATTTAGTTCAATAATTCTTGCATTCTTGCATTTTCTTTCCTTCTATTGTCCAGGCCCAGAAAATTTAGTATCCTACAATGAGAGATTTGTAATCTACGACACAAAAGATAAAATGTTATTCTATGCAGATGAGAATGAGGTGATAATTGGTGCCAAGAAAGTCACATTTACAGGTAAGAAAATGAAGCACTGCCCTCATTGTCCTGTATTATTGAACACTTTTGACCATGTCTGATCCTCATTGAAATCTGCAGACAACTTAATGAATGCAACATTTTGATATTCTGTATTCTAAAAACAGGCAGTGAAGGAACAGCATTTGAGGGACCAGTCCAGACTCCTCTGGTGACCTCAATACCAGGTCAAGATTTAAGGTAAAAATAAAATGTCTGTTGGATTTTTCAACATAAATTGGTGGGAGAATTTGACCTGCTGAAAACTTTTTTTTGTTACGTATTGTTGGGAAAATTCCTGATGGTATTGCATTATTGTAGTGACCATTGTGCAGGGTATCCTTGTTCTTTATCAGTTCCCGCCTGGATTCTTCCATTTTTTTCCCGTCCTGCTTGACGGGATTATTTTCTCGGGACTGCCAGAATAATTTTTATTTGAGAGTACCGCTGACATGAAGAAACCTAGACTTGACAAAGCCAAGAGAACAAAGATTCTCTTTGAAGATCTGAAATTTTTGGTTTCTTTATTGAGAAAATGTTGAACTCATGCATCGTGAATTGCAAAACCTCAGCCATGTCCAAAACCAAGACCAGAACCTCGGTTTACTCGGCCTTGACCTTCATGGACCCGAAATACAATGAATACACAATGGAGGAAGCCTCTCGATGTCTGGTAATCCTCTTTTTGGAACAAAAAGACTAAGGTCTGGAATCGGGGATTACACAATCACCAGTGAAAATCATTGGTCAAAAATCAGCGAAATATTCCACTCTATCGACTGTCTTTGTGTGGGTGAAATGAAGCATATCACGGTGAGTGCATGCTCTGTGCATGCTCCGAAACAAAATGTCGGGGCGACCTTTCTTTTATTGTTTCGGTTTTACACAATGTCGTGTTTACACATCACCTGTGCTGGCTCAGACAATATTTTAGTGACATCCAGCGCCAACTGGTTATATCCATTTTCATTTTATTTTTAATATTTTTAATTTTAGATTGGAGTCATTAACATCAAATTTAGTTGTTGAATCACCACAATCAGTAAGCCTTAGCTCACCTATTGGACAAGTGTCAGTATCATGTTTTAATGATATCAACCTTCACTCAAGGCAAGGCAAGGTGAGAATAGAATGGGGACGAACGTTAAGCGTTAAGCCATGGAACGAGGTGCTTGCTGGTCTATATCTAGACCACCATGCACTTCGTTCCACAGCTTAATGCGTATGTCCCCATATAATTGTATTGGGCTTTAAGAGTATTTGCAAAGTTGTCCATGATGTATTGCAGTATTGGCCCAATTCAGCTTTGCCCAATTTCATTGCACTGCTTATTGCGGAAGTCTGCACTTACAGCCCATAGAATCACGTATTTTGCAGGGCGCCTTAAGCGCAGACTTCTGTCTTAAGCAGGTTGCGTCATTTTGGGAGTCAGTTTCACTTGTGTTATACCATGTAGTCAATGTGATGCTGTTTGTTTGTTTTATTTTCCGTTCATACAAGAAAATGATACACAAAACAATTGAGAATATAAAATGAATTATACATTTGTATCAAATTAAGGGTATTTATGTCAATAAATGCGCACATGCTCACAAAAACTTTACATGAAATTCTACTCCCAAAATAGCAGACCATGGGCAGACAGTTGCCACGTGTGACGTCAGTGAAAGGGGTCAATATTTTAAAAAAAAAAAAAAACAACATTTTTGCAATACTACTCTGAACATGATCATTTTGACATTTATTAATACTTTCAATTATTTATATTTATTCGTTTGAAATCAGCATTGTGAATACTATTCTGAATACCACCATCGATAGTTTTCACAGTTCAAGTGAAGTGCAATTCGTTGTGTTGGTGCAAGGTCGAATCTCCAAAGTTAGGGTTTACGAGAAGCGTGAGTCTTTAGATTGTCAAAAGATCGTATCTCACTTAAAATAACCCTGATGTCAACGGACACTGAGTTACGCCGTTGCACGGAGCATGATGGCGTGAAATACGACTTTGTTGCACAATGAAGTTACGACCTCAATGGAGTTATGACCTTGTTGCAATGACACGATAACAAATCTTTCTATTCATTGCTCATATATTTTAATGATTGAACTGCTTTTCTAGATATCATTGGATGCAGCAAACATTGACCTAAAGAATCTCCCAGAGAGTGCTCCTGGGTCAAGCAGCAATGCAGATGTATTTGAACTTTGTGCCTGCCAAAATGGACGCCTCTTTCTAGCCCCTCCCACATCAGGTTGTCAAGCAACAGCTGACTTTTGTGATTAATCAATTTACTTAGTGACCAGGTAATGTCAGAATTTAATGTTTTGTAAAAACCTGTTCACATCTATCAACAATTTTGTATAAGGTTTCAACCATTTCTATATTTGGAGAAAAACAAATACTGAAACCTTTAACAATCTCTCTGCATGAGGAAGTGAGCAGTATGCTTTAGAAATGCTACTGTTTTAATATGAAAATACTTGGAAATGTAGAGTGCATCTTAATGCTTTGCATACTGGTATTAGTGGAATACCTTTTACACAAACCCGTGCCAATGTTTAAAAGTTGTTCAATGAAAATGTTGATATTTGTGGACACTGATTTGAAGCAGCATCAGAAGCATTCCCCAGTCAGTGCACAAGGTTTCTTACTGTTTTGTTTTTTTGTATCTGGATTAGATTTTAGTTAGTGTTAAGCACAAGGTTTAACTTGGCCGTTCTTTTAAAATTTTGACACAAGGTGGCAGCAGACTTGACAGGTTAATGTATTGTTCTTGGATATGAAAGCATGCTCAGAATGACAGAAACTATGGAAAATGACAGTTACAATGTGTTACATGCATGTCTGCTACCACCAAGTCATTTAATGATATATATTCATGAGCAAGTTCGGGTGGGTGACTAGAGTCGACTAGACTTAACCACAGTCCATCTAGATGTCAGCCGACATGTAGATGTCAGCCGAACGCTGTGTGGTTCGACTAGCTAGTCAAACTGAATCAACCAAGCACCGGAGCACTGTTCCTCTAATCAATTCACAAGTTATGTCACAATTAATGAGTAGTTAAACGATAACGATGGGATTTTGTTCAATATATAGTTAATTATTGCATCAAAGTAGAGAAAATAGGAGGTAAAAAAATAGAAAATGAATTTGAAAATGGCATGCTAACATTTGCTAAATCCTATCCTATCGTCTGCTCAAAAAACAACAACATTGACTTATTATATTGACTAGACACGTTCAAGTGAAGAACAGGCCAAGCAATACGTGGTTTAAATCAGCACCCAAACTTGCTCCTTGATGACAATGTAGAGTCTACCACTTGTAGTAATGAGAATCTTAGGACAATCTGACATGTCCTTGCAAATACTCTGCACTCTCTGTAGTTTGTTACGTACATGTGCATGTACCATCTGTCTTTCTGTGCAACATTCCTGTATTTCAATAACAAAAAACAATTCATGAATTAACTATCCTTGATTATTTTAGATACAAAATATCACATCTAAATAACTGCACTTTCCAGCTTAAGTGAGTGGTGTAAATTAGTCCCTTTATTCTTGCACTTTTGGTTACTTGCAATCTGAAAGACACTTTTACAATCCTATAGGGGCCTATCCCACTCGTTGTATTAACAATGCTGGGCAGGAACTCACAATATTTCAAGTGCAAAATTATACCCGTGACACCCCCATGCCAAAATTTGGCAGCTCTTGGGGAAAGGCCTTTAAAAGTGAAGACAACCGAAACATCAGCCATGACATCAATGTGAATTGATGACTTGAACATTCTATGATTATGGTGATTATAGGCACTAATTAGGTACTATCCAACAACCCGGTTTTGGCGGGAAGTCCCAGGTCTTGGCCTGGAGCGTCACATATGTTCATACCATCGGCTCAGTGCTATTTAAAGGTCCTTGTTTGCAATTTCATAATTGCAATAATCATGAGGGGCTTGAATATCAAATGGCAACAAATCTGAAGGAAAAACAGTATCAATCATGACAGGGAAATGATTTCCTAGGTTTTCATGCTTATCTTCACCAGACAAATACTTTGGGGAAGATAAATCACCACGAAACAAAATCACCATCCGCTTCAAAAAAGGCTTTTAAAACCAGTTTTATGAAATTCATACGCATTGTAATATGAACCAATGATTTTTGTAATAAACACCAAGAGCCAGTAATTGTGCTGTTTTATATTACATACATGTAGCATGATTTGCAGCATTTTAAAGGATAGAACATTGGACAGATTTGGATGGGTAAGAATAAAAACAGTTCATACATTTGGATAAATTTCTCTTCCAGGTGTTGCCTCAAACAGCATAAAGCAATGATGCTTTGTTTGCATATTAAAACAAAAGCTCAAAATAAAACTATGAATGAAAGCAAACTGACCCTATTATCTCAGTTTAATCTAGGAAATGGATGTCTTTAGGCAAGTGGGTATTTGTGGCCTTATCTCAATGTTAACTCGGAATGCACTGAAAGTCTGTAAGTAAGCCTGGACCTATTTCATTTTGTTTGACAAGGGAAATGTTGTACTGCGGACCAAAGATTACAGAGCGCCAAAGGCGCAAGATGGGTTTACTGGAGCTCTACCTATTGTTGGAACGTGAAATACGTATGGGCGCCATTTCAGCAAGCAAATTTGTTGTTATATCATTGGTCATTGTCTGCACTGATCTATTGTTGCATCTAAAGAGTTAATAGCTGAAATGGTGTCCAGTGCACATTTCACATTTCAGCCAGAGTTCCCAATCTTTCGCCTGCGGCACTCTATAATCTTTGCTGCTGAAATTGCAAGCTGTAATCTTATTCTTGATCTCATACCACATTCAGTCCAGTCATGACCTCATATAGAGTATTTTGCTCTATTGGAACTTTTATAAGGAATAATATAATGTATATATTATGCTGGTTTGGTAGATTTTTATATAAATGCATGATACAAATGTTTTCATATCACAAAATCATGGTTATTTGAATTAAAGTTAAAGTCATTTTGTTTTTTAAGTAACTAAAATGAGTGCTTATAATTAGTGTATTTTGGAGGCCAGATTATTTGAGTTTCTTCCACATCATGCAGTCATGTTCAAATTAGATAAGGAATGCATCTTCATGTACCATCGTGATTTTGACGTTGTCTGCAACATTACTGCAACGTAAGTGAGCAAGTTACCCTAAAGAAAATTCTTCTAAATATGTAAATACTATGTTTTCATTTTAATATGGGTATTTTTTTATTGTTAAAGACAAGGTTGTTTTAGCTTATGACATTGTGTGAAAAAAAATAATGTTAATTCATTAAAGTGTTATGTGCATCTTTTCCAGTCTGGAATGTATGGAAGATGTCTGTTAAAATTATACAGGAAATCATTTCAAGTTTTTTTTAAAATGACACAACATCAGAAAACAAAACAAAAATCCTTGAGAAAGTTTGAACCATCATCAGCTTCCAACCCTACAATTAAATCTTGTCCTTGTTCTTTGCCAAACTTGGTTTGTTGGAAATTTTATACTGTACCTCGTCTTCAAATGTAAATGATACAGTCACCTTTGTCTAATAAGTAAGTGTAGGGAGATAGTTTTGTAAATTTACCTTACATATAATTTGAACTTAATAGCCGCAGATTGTGGTACAGCACAATAGACCTTATGCACATGACGTCATTTGAGTAGGGCGCCCTCGTCTAGAGGTCAAAATGAGGTTGTTCATTGGCCAATCCTGTGCGCCGCGCATACAAATCTCTGCGTTTCCATTGTTACATCATCGATTTACCTCTAAGATGGCGGCGTGATGACGTCAATGCATAAGGTCTATAGATGTTGTTGTTGTTTTTAGGAAAGACTTAGAGGCCAAATGGGTTATTTTGCAATATCTTACTATGAAATACTTGCGAAAAGTTGTATGAAATATTCAGTGTTCTTGTGCTCACCTTGCCGGTTTTGTTTTTTGTCTGAGTGAACTGAAATCTCCATCAAATGTCAAAACGTTTATAATTTATACAGGAAGATACAAACAACCTGGAAACTGTTTATGTTCAAGAGGTTGTGGAGCTTTTAAAATACCGTAATAGTGGTACCACAAATGCCAATTCATTTACTAAAATACCATAATGTATTGTTTTTGCTGAACCTCATGGATATGGTAATATCTGACATCAAAGTATTGATGAATTTCATCTCCTAAATAAATTTCCAGGCACACTCCTGAGCCGTCCAAGTTAACAGTGAAGTTACATTGAATTGTATTCTTAGTTGTCAAAGTTATTTTGACATGTATTCCTTCCGAAGATGATGTTAGTATCAATATTTGTAACGCTTTCATTATGAATTTAGTTCGGAAAGAAAAGAAAAAATGGTCTAAAGTGATATTTATATTTGTGTATTTATTAAGTTGTGACACTATTTGATTCCCTGGTTATTATAAAGCATGTGTGATTTCACGTTTTTTGTAAATTCCCTTCTTGTTGAGTTGTGTTGCTTTGGTTTTAAGAATAAACAAATCAAATTTACATATTATTTCATGGTGTTCTGGATACTTGTTGTAGTGTTAAAGTAAAAATCCTGATGTGCACGTTGACATTCTACTTCACTGACTAGTTATTCAGAATTCCGTAATTCTGATTTGTACAGTCCATAATATTGATGTTGGATCTCCTTATTTTCAATTTTACTGCGGGAGATGTTTCCTTGAACTAGCCAAGCCTATTTTCAAGTTGTTACTGCACTAACTATGCATTTTGGTACTGTTCACAGTGCATTTTTCATCCCATTCTTTTTTTTCACTATTTAATTTTATTCATTTACGTTTTAATTTCACAGATAAGGACACAAAGTACATCGATTAAAAAAATAATGTATTCACAGAACAGCACTCTAGACCATATAGACAACTTTGCAAAGACTTTTTATGCATGCATTAGTCATGGAATGAGATGCATGCTGGTCCAGTTTGCGACAAACTTTGAAACTAACTAGACCAACATGCACCTTATTCCACGGCTAACGCGCGCGTTAAAAGTATTTGCAAAGTTGTCTGTGTAATACACAGCAGTACAAAACGCCCTCATAGTGGATGGTAGAATCCAATCTGGTACAGTTTGTTTAATTAAAGGTATCCTCCAATCAAATGACACAGATCTACTTGGATGTTATAATTATAGAAAAAATAATGAATGCTTTGCATTCGTGCAACGGAGAGAATGTTTTCATTTGTTGAAAGATGTAATGTTCCACATTCAACTCGGCTTTGTCTCATTGAATGCAACATTCCTAATTTCTACAAACGAAAATATTCTCACCATCATTGCACTCATAAATATTCATTATTTATTTGTTACTATGATTCTCTTCAATTGATGGGAGGGTTGAAGGTCATGCTGCACACAAAATCAAACCATTGCATGGCCTACGTCGTAAGCCGTGCATTTTGGTACTATTCAGCGTGCATTTTTTTGTTCCATCCTTTTCGCACTATTTGCATGCATTATACACAGCGGTATAAAACGTGCATGCCACACCACACCATGGGCATACACGTATTATAGGTATTAGGCAAAAATGATAGAGCGCCGAAGTCGCAAGATGGGCTGAAATGTGAAATCCCACTGGACGTCATTTCTGCAAGTAACTCTTTTGATACAACAATAGATCAGTGCAGACAATGACCATTTCTATCAATGGGAAACAAAAGATTCACTTGCTGGAATGGTGCCAGTGCATATGATTTCACGTTCCAACAATAGATAGAGCTCCAGTTCCCCATCTAGAGCCTTCGGCACTCTTTATTCTTAGGTATTAATACTTTTTACGCGCGCTGTAGCCGTGGAATGAGGTGCATGCTGGTCTAGTTATCAACAAATTTTGTCACTAACTAGACCAGCACGCACTTCATTCAACGCGCGCGTAAAAAGTAATTGCGAAGTTGTCAATAAAAAGCAGTACTGTATAGAATGCCCTCGTTTTAGAAACGATGCCACAATACAATCTTGTACATTTCGTTGCCTGTTTTTTCCTCCAAAATGACAAAGTTCTACTTGGATGTTATAAAACACAAATAACGAATGTTTTACATTGGTGCAATTGAGAGAATATTTGTATTTGTTGAAAGATGGAATGTTCCATTTTTCTCATTAAAAACTTCTCAACATACATGTATCACTTACAACATTCATTTTGTATAATGAGAGACTGACTGGTAGTTGGTAGTTGCTAGACTGTGAATGTATTGTGTGCTGAAACTCCGGACACCATCGAACACAGCGTTCCAAACAACGTATGGTTACCTTTTTATAAGGAACATGATGTAGTTATCATATTGAATAGGGTTCCAGACAAGACACAATGAAATTGTTTATGTTGTTTTGGTGCTAAGCTCGAGCGAGCAGAGCAAGCTGGAAACATTCACGGCATATTTACAAATGCTGCGTAGACAGATCTTACTGCAGAAAAAGGTAAGTTTGCCGGCGTTTTGTTTATTCTATGATGTCACCCCCGCTCCCGTTCAACTTGCATTTCAGTCAACCTGCGAATGTCAGGGGCACATTTTTGTATGAAGATGTTTGTGCACTAACCGGTAACTCCATGAACCCCAGCCCATGAGCCAGCCAGGCCCAGGGTCAGGGAAGGGGCGCATATTTTCCTATGTATCCTACCGCCACTTTTTCACTTGTTATGATCAAAATCATAGTCTAATCTTTTGGTGAAAATGAAAAAGATTATTTTAAAATTTTGGCAGTGGATATTTTTCCGGGACCAGCTTTTTTTCAAGTTTTATTTAGGCCTAGTAAACATTAGGCCTATTTTTATATGATATCTGTAACATTATAATTATCATCAGGTGGAATGGCACTGAACATGTGCGCGCAGTGACTGTTTTGGGAGACTTAGAAATTTTACCAAGAAAAATGTTAGTCTGGTTCCGTGCTAACAATAACATTGTCTTTGTGACTTCGTATTCACGAGATGAAAATCAGACCATTTATAAATTTCAGATTTACCTACACTACAGAGCCACAAATCAGAAAAAGAAATAGGTAATAGGCTACTATTGTATTACTATCCATTTAAATGTAAGAGTCGATTTTTATTAATATATGTAGAGAAAAAGGCAACTCGAGAATCGATCATAAAATGTATAAATTTTGTGGCGGGAGCGAGCGTAGTCCTCCCAGCTACCAGGATGTGGATGAAATATCTGGTAATTTAATACGTCGTAATGCCGTCTATGTACTTGTGTATACATCAAAGGGGGCGCTATGCGCTATACGATCTGCCGGCTTAATATCACTTAGAACAGGACAGGATTTGAACCTGCAAGTGCAAGTGCAACCTTCGGATTAACTTGCCGGGGCTCTACTGACTGAGCTATCTAGAACTAATGATGGTGGTCTCCCCGTTTTGTCATCTTTGTTTGGGGGTGCCAGTCAGAAGCCATTTCAACCACAAACCGCAGTATAACCAGAGATCACATCCATGTTTATGATACAACCTGGGAAGCAACTGGGGTGCGACTCTTTATTTCAAATATCAAGTAGCAAACTTAAAGGGGAACTGACTGGGTAAATTTTAGTTCAATTTTTTGGGTGAACAAAGAAAAATTTACAAAATAGGGAGACCGCCAACATAAGGGCTAGCTAGCTCAGTTGGTAGAGTGCCGGCGCAGTAATTCGGAGGTCACAGGCTCAAATCTCGTTCTGGTAAATTTGTCTTTGTTCAGCCCAATTAAAATTTACCAAGTCTGTTTCACTGAATGATTTTACTAAAAATATAAAAAAAAGGAAGAGGTACATGTATTTTAGGTCTTGTTAAAAATATTACTAGTCTAGTGACAGTTCGCATGGTCTGATGGTTGTGGGTTGTAAAGACCTGTTTAGCTGTGTAGTGTGTGGTCTAGACTCTAGTGGACTGACTTAAAATTCAAGCCCTGGCAAGGGCGCAGGCAGTGCTTCTACTTCCCAAAATTGAATTTTCTTAGATTGGCACAATTTTTTCCTTAGATTTTCCAAAAATAGAAATCATACCATGACTGCAACTACAACTACATGCAGTTATGAACATCTATATCTCAGAAGCTCAGCGTACAGTGTCAACAAAACCAGACTAATCAAACAGCCGCCGGGCATAGCCCTCTGTTCCGCTGATGCCCCAAAATGGCCACACTTTTCGGTTAGACACAAATTAACTGTATTTTTAATTGATTTTTCTTATATTTTTAACATTTCTTAAAAAAGATAATTTAGGTTTTGGAATTCCTTAAAATGTCCTTAAATTTTCACTTCCTTAGAAATTTCCTTAGAATGTTAAAATTTAGTGAGTGTTGAAAACACGTGTTTAGAGAAAAAAACACCCCAAAACTCCAAAACAAACCACCCACACAAATCTGATTGATATTGATAAGGCGATGAGGCGTTGTCATGGGATTCGTATGAAGTCTATCTTGTTCTTATGAACAAAGTAAGATTAGTATATTGGCATTCCGCAGCCAATTCAATGGTGTTGTCGTCAATGTCCGTGCTAGTAGACAAAAGGATAGTTTGGTGATTGTAACCCTTGGACCTCAGGAACTAGAAAAAAAGGCAGGGCTCAATTTTGGGGTGGGGGTGAAAATCCACAAGACCGCAAGGCTTGAAGCGCAAAGTGTTTACTGGACCAGAATTTTATTTTACGAGACCAGAATCAAAATGAGAAAAAAATACCTACCGATACACAGTTCAACATTTGAACAAGCACTAAGAAGAGAAGATTTATCTCATTTGTGTTATGGGTAACCAAGTAATCTTCAGTACTCAACAGAATTTAAAGATATTTATCACAATGAATGTCAACATTTGACCAAAAACACTGCCGGACTTGTCCTGTCATGATGTTACTGGCCTTCTGCTAAAATCACTGGCCTCGGGCCTGCAGTCAAGTGTAAATTTTGAGCCCTAAAAAAGGATTATTTTTCTGAGACATTGTATTATTAGGTGGCTGGTGTGATTAATTATTTTGCTTCAGAAAGAATAGAATATGTTTCGTAGTTACTGGCTGTGTAAGCCTTATGCGCAGCCCAACATTTGGACAGGCCTGTTAGTGTTAAAGTGTATGATTTCCTTTTCCTTCCCAGTTCCCACATTAAAGCCCAAGCTCAACATTGGTAAACTGACTGTAAATGCTTCCATTCATTGCACAAATCAAGACACTTTTGATAAAACCAGCCTGTGAAAATGTCAGCTCGTTTCGTTGTTTCATTTACGAGAAAACTTTAAAAATGAACAAAATGCACTCATCATTTTTGTACGCATTCCTATATATTGCAGAGTTGTCATCTTATTTATGTATTATTTAAAAATGAAAACACTTCAAGCAGAAATATTTCAAGGAAAGTTTTCTACCATCATTATCTTTATACCATACATGTATGTAAATCTGTGAACATTTATGTTTTTCTTTTTAACCAATGTTGAGCTGGAGCTTTAAAGCATTGTACATAGGAACCCAAGGCCTTCCAGGGTCTTTTGACTTTATAGGTATGTAAAAATTTGAGCCTCATGTTATATAAATTTCAAAATTATACTTCCCTGAATCATTACAATGCTTTTACACAGTTTATCTATAAAAATGCTTACAAAATTCAATCGATGAACTGCATGTTACAACATGGAAAATAACAACTTGGTGTATTGTTTTAAAGTAGAATTTTAAATTACAACTAGATGATGCCAGAAAGGCTAACTTAAATTTGAATGTATAGGCCTAAATTTCTTTTAGAGATGCTTGCCACCTTCCCCCTGGAAACTGTTAGTATGGACAACCAAGCAAAGTAGTTGTTATTTAAATACAATACATTGACAGTTTTGTACACATTGATCTTTTTATGGTACTAGATAAATGATTTCCTACTGGGGGTATGGAATGCTCATGATTATGACAGTTTGTCTTCAGAAACATTACAATGATAACAGAGAAATCAGTTGGAGTTAGATTCGTCAAGTATAAATCGCCTCAGGGAACTGTTTATGATTTCCCAAACCTGCATAATCATTTCTTGATCTTGATTTTACAAGTAGATGACGTAAGCATTTAGTTGTACATGTACCACTGGTTTGCTCTATGGTTGCACTTATTTCTTGGGATCAGGTGTTTCATTTTCCTTAAGACTTGCTGTCTATGAAAAATCATTTCT